>JAQZBX010085101.1:0-13169 GCA_029593785.1 Cabassous unicinctus | reverse complement strand
TCAGCATTGGGGAGGGGGGTGTTCCAGCACTACAGGTGTTTCTTCCTCTGGTGCTGGGGCAGGAGCAGGAGCAGGAGATAGAGCTGCCAATAGAGCTGGCACTAGATGTGACACTGGAGCTGGAAGAAGAGCTATGTTCAGCTCATGACAGCCTTGCCAGGTGCCTTTTTAATGGCAGAAACTATCACCAAGCCTTTCAGATGCAAAGACCCCAAACCACCAGCCCCAATCAGGACACTTTCCCAGACAGAGGTCCACCAGATGACTCTTCTGAGGGTCTTCAAGCTCCTGGCTCAACAGCAGCCCTGAAGACCCCTCCACTCACCCTCATAGGCACAGTCCCCCAGTTCTCACCCTCTGGTTCAGCTTATCTTGAATCCAGTCTCAAATTGAGAACAGAAAACATGTACCTGGCATTTCAGTTTCAAGCCTAGAAGGCTCATCTCCATGGATCCCAGCAGGGCCTTGAGGCTGGAATAGTTCAATGTATGAAAGAAGTCTGTACTGTGGTGGTCTAGCCGGAATCCCAGGAAGTAGGATATGGCACTGGGGGGAGGAGAGTGGGGAGGAGTTAGAAGCTTGGCCTTTCCAACCATCTCCTCCAACGATATACTTGTGTGTATGGATGGAGGGCTCCTCTGCTGGCCATTCCCCATCCCTATGTCCCCAGCCCATACACAACCCCTCTGTGGTAATCCTGGTGGTGGCTGATGGGTATATGAGCCTAGGAATGGTTGGAAAGGGTTAACATTAGATGGATCTTGATCAATTGGCTGAACAAGTTTCCCCAACTTCAGGGGCCCCCGATTCTTATCTGTCTTTCTCCGGGACCAATCACCACAGGAATCTGTGTCTTCTCTGCTCACTTAGAACAGTAGACACTCTGTAAATATGAGGTATGGGGAAACATCTGACCCAGCATTCCCAGAGCTAACTTTGAACCTCAAACTAATAGTCATGCAATAAATGTTTCCATATCTCTGGGCCTGTTAGGATTTCATCCCCCTGACACTGTGCCCCTGGAGACATGGGTACAGCCTGGCACTGCCTTGCCTGCAGATGAGCATCCTCAACTGAGTATCTAGGCAGTTTGCAGAACAGGCTGCTCACCATATCTCCTGTTCTGGGACTATGTATGCTGGGATTAGAACCAGGAACAGGGACATGTCAAACACAATGGGGCAATGGTGGGATGGTTGAAATCATCATATGTGGGGTACTCAGTGACCTGACTGCAAGTCCCAGCCCCTACACCCACCTCACATCTCCCATTCCATTGAGGAGAAAGAATTGCTTTGTTCTTTACTCAGAGTCCATTCACATTTTCAGTTTGTGCAGAGACCTTCTATCCCCTTTTGCTACTTGGAAGACTTGTCCATACCTAGAAGAAGTGAATTGGGTGTACCATCTCAGGTGCTGAGCCCTCTCTCAGCTCGTGATTTCTATGATCACTGTCTGATTTCCCAAATGGAATGGAAGGCCAAGAGGCAAAGAGTTTTCTTCTTTATTCCTCCAACTATGTTATATTTTAAAAATGTACCTGCACAAATAATCACCCAGGCTATATTTGTTGATTGAGCCCCACCAGCATCCTCCCGGATGTCAGAGTGGGACTGGTGAACTTCTCCCAGACCTCAGACATATCTTCTCTGATCATACCTTGGATAGGGATCTCAGCATGGAAATTCCAACCTTATTTAGAAAGTGAAAATATCTGTGTTCATGCCCATGGGGTAGGTGTGGGCTAAGTCAGATGCTTAGCCATGCAGGAGAAGAAAAGAATAAGGCTGAACATCTCCAGTGTCATTTGAAGTCTGTCACACTGGGCCCAGGCCTGGGTAAACCTTTCTCATGGCTCATCCTATTTGCTCCACACAATAATCCAGTGTTATGTGTCCTCTCAATCCCTAGTCTTCTGAGGATCCATCTAAAGCTCAGAGAGATGAAGTGACACCCCAAGATCCATCTTAAGGGCTGGCAAATTCAATGTCATGGAAATATCAGGGTGCTCACCTGGTTACCAGTTGGACCAGGATGTGTTGGCTGCAGACACAAGTTTCTTTTGTTCTCCTCAAAAAAGGAGATGACAGAGCACAGAATGCCCAGGCTGTTATCTGGTGCTTCTCTTGCCTGCCAGGCTTGAGGATTTTCTGCTCTCGACTGGTCTCTGCCACATTCACATCCTGTGCTAGGATTGTCACCACATCTATGGTTGCCCCTAGAAATGGCCACGAAGCTAGCTTTAGATGCTGAGGCACTCTAAAACCAGAGTCTGAGGGTATTACAGCTCTACAGGTGTTTCTTCCTCTGGCATGGTGCCAGAGCAGGAGCTAGAGCTGCCAATGCAGCTGGCACAGATTCTGACACTGGTGCTGGAAGAGGAGGAGTGTTCACCATTACAATTTCTCCAGGTGCCTTTCCAAAGGCAGAAAATATCCTCAAGCCTTTCAGATGCAAAAGCCCAAAACCACCACCTCCAAACCAGGAGTCCTTCCATGACAGAGCTTCACCAGATGACACATCTGAGGTTCCTTTTGTCCCTGGGCCAACATCAGCCCTGGAGGCTACTGCATGGGTTTTCTCTCAATGTCCTCCCCTTTGGTCCACAGGCACCAATCCCCAGTCTTATTTACCCCCTTGCTCAACTGTTCTTAAATCCAGAAGCTCAAGCTGAGCACAATAAAGTTGGGCTCAGCACTGCAATTGTGAGGCCAGAATTTTAATCTCTATGTAGCCCAGCAAAGACTTGCTTCCTGGAGTTCCAAAGGATGAAAGAATTTATCCCTGAGGTGGTCCAGCCAAGTTCCCAGGAAGTCTGATATGGCACTGGTGGGAGGAGGGTGGGCAACAAATCAGAGGTGTGGCTTTTCCTCTCAACATCCCCTCCAATGATATCCTTGTGTGAGTGTGGAAGGCTATTGTGCCTGCCGCTCCAATCCCCAGTTCCCCACACCACACCCCTCACCCCACCTGTTAGTCCTGGCATTGAATGACTGGTAACTGAGCAGGAGAATAGTGAAGAGGGTCACCATAGGGGAATCATGATCAATCATCTGAACAAGTCTTTCCTATTTCAGGAATGATGACACATATCTATCTATCTATCTATCTTCTATCTATCTGTGGCATACAACAGGAATCTGGGCTCTAGTATGGCAGGGAGAGGCTCTGACTGCTTTGCTCATTGCACTGTGCTTGCTAGAGTAGTTGCTTCCCAAATACCTGATGGGGGACCTCCTACCCCAGCCTTCCTAGGACTCTCATGCACATCAACCTGAGGCTTATATTACAAGTTTTGCTTTATTCTCTGTGTGTTCTTTCAGGGTCTCATCCCCCTGAAACTGTCCTCCTGTTTGTATGGGCACAGCCTTGCCCCACCTTGCCTGCAGTTGAGCCTCCTTGAGTGAACCTCCAGGCAGATTGGGGAAAAGGTTGCTCACCACATCTCCTGTTATGTGACCATGAATCTTATATTGGAGTCAGTAATGGGAGCAAGTCAAACTATCCTGGGATGTAGGTGTAATGGTAGGAATCATCAGATGTGAGATACCTCGTGACCTGACCTGCACGTCCCAGTAGTACCCACACCCCACATTTCCCTTTCCACTGAGAACAAAATAATCCCCTGTGATTGACCTAGAGTCCACTCACATTTTCAGGTTTTCCAGAGGTCTTCCATCCACTTCAGCAACTTGGAAGACTCGACCATACCTAGAGGGAGACAATTGGGCATCCCTTCTCACATGCTGTGTACCCTCCTGGCTTGTGAGGTCTAGGATCACTGTCTGATTCCCCAAATGGAATGAAAGGCCAAGAGGCAGAGATTTTTCTGTTTTATTCCTCTAGCTATGGTAACTTAAGATTTGTACCTGTACAAATAAGCACTCAGTCTATATTTGTTGATTGAGTCCTATCAGTACCTTCTCAGATATCGGTATGGCCCTTGGGCACTTGTCTCAGCCCCCATAGATCTCTGCTCTGACTAGACCCAAGATGGGGACCTCAAGGATGGAATCTCCAATATTCTTTACAAAAGAGAAAAATCTAACTTGGCCTAGCCATGCAGTAGGTGATGGATAACTCTGATGCGTCAACATGGGGATTGGAAATGAATGAGTCTGAATACCACTAGTGCCTCCAGCAGTCCATCTTGCAGGGCCAGGTCATTGCCAGCCCTTTCCATGACTCATCTCCTTGGTCCTCACTATAACCCTGTGATATGTGTCTTTTTACCCCTACTCCTCCTAGGCTCATTAAAATGAATTGACCTCCCAATTCTCATGGTGAGAGCTTGCAGTGTCAGGGCTATGGATGGAGAATGTGCTCCATTGTTCCCTAGGAAAGTGGAGGTGAGATAGCACATCCTGCCTTGATGGGCAGGCACAAGGCACTCCCTGGGTTCCTTCTGTTTGCTGGGTCTGAGGTCGGTCTGGACCTGGTTGGTCTCCTCCATGTCCTTAGCAGGCTCATTTTCACACTGGATGTGGGGCTTGGGACAAATGAGGAACATGCAGTCAGTTACTTCAGGAACAAATGATGTTCCCTGCTGCCCTGTTGAAATGGCAAGGGGAAGTGGTCTTGTTAAGGTCCAAAGGAGTGAGAGGCTGAACCCCAGAGGTTCCTGGCCTCCCCTCAGGAACATGATGACCACCCTCGCCTGACCTGAAAGTGTCATGGTGGTGAGCTCTGTGAGCAGGCATGTTTAGAGAAACATGTCTTATAGTATAATCCACTCATCTTTTTTAGGTAAAAACAATACAGGCATCTACTCCCAACCCCATTCTCCTGCCAAGGGCCTGTGCACACTCATGCACCTCTCTTGCACACACCAATGCTGCGAGTGGGAGGAGCTGAGGCTGCAAAGGCAGAACCACAGGGTTGGCCTGGCCTGCATGTCCTGCCGGGGCCCTCTGGTTACCCTTGGGTATGAGCCATCTATATGCTTCTAACAGAGACTCACCTTAGACCCAAGGATACCAGTAGATTGAAAGTGAAAGGCTGGGAAAAGAAATTCCACACATGCAGTAACCAAAAAACAGCTGGAGTAGTTATACTTAAATTGGATGAAATAGACTTTAAAAGCAAAACTGTTATGAGCCAAGGAAGTGTTAGGCCCCAAAGCTGAGCCTTTGGGGATAACCAGAGATGTAGAGAAAAAAAAACTTTAACATGAGAGTTAGGTAGAACTTATATTTATTATGTCTGCAGACAGGAGCCAAGGTTGGTCTAAAGTGACTCATACCTGACTCCCTGTGCTGTGGTTTTACTCTTGCTTAAATACCCGAATTACTACTTAACATTTGTTTGACTATGCATTAGCTTTTATGCATGTGGATGAACATACATAGGTAGTTATATAATTGTATGATTAGTATGTTCAGGAGATCATGCTTGCACATAAGATGTATGATCAAAACAGAGGTGGATAACTTCACGCCAGGGTGGGAATTTTACTATGTTAATTAAGCAAGTTGGAGTGAGGACAGCAAGGGGCTCCTTCTGAGCAGGTCTGGCCAACCGGTTGAAGTTTGTTTTCATATTTCATTGTTTCAACAGGATGTTCTTGACCACAAGAAACAGAATTTGGCACTAAGAGAGGGTGGCATCTCATTACCTTTTAATTTACATATAATTCTTTCCTTTGTATCCTAGTAACAAGGAGAGAAATAAGTTACTTTCTGGTATTCTGTCATCCTACATCCATCAGAAGGACATTATATATTAATAAAAGGAGAAATTCACCAGGAAGGAATAACAATCATAAATGTATATGCACCTAACCAGGATGCATTAAATTACATGAGGTAAACACAAGCAAAAATGAAGGGAGAAATAGATGTCTCTGCAATAATATTAGTAGACTTCAATACATCATCTCAGCATTGGATAGAATATCTGGGCAGAGGATCAATAAAGAAAAGAGAGCTCTATAAATAGAACAGGGGGCATTTTGGGGGAGATGGGAGTGTTCTACATGATCTTGCTATGATGGATACAGGCCATGTTGAATTTCATAAAAGTTTATAAAAGAGTATGGTACAAAATGGAAACCATAATGGAAACCATTCACCATGGTTGGTAGCCATGTTTCAATATTTGTACATCAGTTGTAACAAATGTACCATCCACATATAAAATGTTATTAAAAGGGGAAGGCTGAAAAGGGGGAGGATGTTGGGTATATGGAAGTCCCCTGTATTTGGTACGTGACTTTTCTATACCCTAAAATGTCTTTGAGGACAAAATGAAAAAAAAAAAGTAAGACACTGGAGGAATAAACAGAAGACAACATTATTGTACATAGAGGACAACAGATCTTACAGTGATGAAAGGGAAAATGTCAAAAAAAAATCAATATTTTTTCACTATATTTATTATCCCAAATTTTTATTTTTATATTTTTATTTAAATTTTATTACTTATTTTTAAAACTATCATTATTATTTCATTTTCTTATTAATCATATTTGGCTATTTTATTGGCTCCATTTTTGAAGAGTTTTGGATCACAGAAGGGTTACAACTGTGGCATGGGAGGATCATTGGTGCAAGTTGTCAGAGACAGGATACATCAGAGGAAGCTCATCTGGGCATACATATAAGGCATATATGTTCAAATGTTCATGGAGCATTATCACCATGGGTGGAGATTCACAGAATAACCGAAGAAATATCAAATTCCCATCCTGGGGAGCTCTGCCAAATTCTATAATAGATCAGCAAGAATCCCTTGAGTACAGGGGCAATGACCAGTGAAGGAGGATGGTCCATTGATGGGCCCTTGATATAGATGACTGTGCATATGAACCTTTACTCCTAAAATTGAAACTTAACCTAGTATTATAGGGTGTCTAAGAGTTGCCTCCTGGGAGCCTCCTTGTTGATCAAATGTGTCTTCTCTCTAAGCTGGACTCAGCATATAAATGCATTACTTTCCCCCAGCATGAGACATGACTCCTGGGGATGAGCCTCCCTGGCACTGAGGGATTAATACCAAGCACCAACTAGCAATGCACCTGGAAAAAGACCTTGACCAAAAGGGGGAAAAGGTAAAGACAAATAAGTTTATAGGGCTAAAAGACTTCAAAGTGAGTCGGGAGGTCATTCCAAAGGTAATGCTTATACACATCTCAGCAGGATCTCTTTGACTGCCAAAGTAGATACTACTCCAAATAGTGGGGCTCCTGAGGGCTCTGGAGACATCCAGACACTATAGTCAGAGCAGATAGCTCAGGAGTTTGCCAGTGAGTCCTACTTTGTAATTTATGCTCCCCAGAGTGACAGAGTTAGACTCAGTTGTGGTTTCCCTACACATGGATCTTCTGTCCTTCTATTTGAACCTATAATTAGTACTACAGCTGGTAGATGGACATAAATCTTTGGTCTCTCCATATGCCAGCTGGGCCCTGAATCTCAACGGAGTTGCAATACCTATTCTTCATTTCATTGGTCTCACCCAGGACAACTAACATGGAGTTGATGATGGACAACTACCATACCAAGGAACCAAGAGAGTCTACAACCGCAAGCAAGAGAGTCTCATCCATCAGCCCCATGGGATCACAGCCCCCTCTAAATTAGAGGTGGAAGGGACATAACCATCCCAGAATCTTCAGGATTGGGGAATGAACTATGGACTAAAGTAGACTTACTGGTATTTTACTATAGATTTATTGTGGTTCTAGCAATGGAAGAATTGATGTGGAGGCAATGGCCACTGAAGGTTCTGAGGTCAGGGAGAGGGAAAAACAGGTGTAATACAGGGGCATTTTTGGGACTTGGGAATTGTCCTGAATGACATTGCAATGACAGATACAGCCCATTATAAATCTTACCATAACCAACAGAATTGGGTGGGAAAGAGTGGAAACTACAATGTATCTTTAATCCACACTTAGTGGCAATGATACAAAAATGTGTTCATCAATTACAATGAATGTATCTATTAATGAAGGATGTTGTTAATTTGGGAAAATATAGGAGGTGTGGGGAGCAGGGCATATGGGAATACCCTATATTTTTAATGTGACATTTATATAATCTAATTATCTTTAAAAAATTTTAAAGATAAAATTAAAAAATAAAGAAACAGAAAGCTTGAATAATATAATAAATGGACTAAAGCTAATAGACATATACAGAACATTGCACCTCAAAACAGCAGGATATACATTCTTCTCAAGTGCTTGTGTGTCTTTCTCTAGGATAGACAATATGTTGGGCCACAAAGCACAAATTCAGCAAGATTGAAATTATACAAAGCATTTTCTCTGATCATATTGGAATAAAGCTGGAAATCAATAAGAGGTGGAAAAAGGGAAAATTCACAAATATATGGAGATTAAACACACTCTCATATAATCAGTGGGTCAAAGAAATTGAAAGAGAAATCAATAAATATCTCAGGAGGAATGAAAATGAGAACACAACATATCAGAACCTATGGGATACAGTGAAGGCAGTGCTGAGAGGGAAATTTATAGCCCTCAATGCTTACATTATAAAAGAAGAAAGAGCTAAAATCAATGACCTAACTACACAGCTGGAAGAACTAGGAAAAAAATAGCAAACTATTCCCAAAGCAAGCAGAAGGAATGAAATAACAAAGAACAGCCAGAAATAAATGAATTGAGAATGAAAAAAACAATAGAGAAAATTAACAGAACCAAAAGTTGTTTCTTCAAGAAGATAAACAAATTTGAAGATAAACAAATCCTTAGCTTGACAGACAAAGGAAAAATAGAGAAGATCCAAATGTATAAAATAAAAAATGAAAATGGGGACATTACTACTGATCCTACAAAAATAAAAGAGATCATAAAAGTATACTATGAACAACTGTACACTGACAAACTAGACAATGTGGATGAAATGGAAAAATTCCTAAGAACATACAAACAATCTACACTGACCCTAGAAGAAATAGAAGACCTCAACAAACCAATCACAAGTAAAGAAATTGAAACAGTAATCAAACAACTACCCAAAATGAAATGCCAGTACCAGATGGTTTCACACGTGGGTTCTATCAAGCATTCAGAGAAGATTTAATACCGAAGTTACTCACATTTTTCCAAAAATTTGAACAAGATGGAACATTACCAAACTCATTCTATGAAGCCAATATCATTTTAATACCAAATCCAGATAAAGATATCATGAAAAAAGAAAATTACAGACCCAATTCACTAATGATTACAGATGCAAAAATCTGGAACAAAATATTTGCTAATTGAATCCAACAACACATTAAGAGAATTATTCACCATGATCAAGTTGGCTTTATACCAGGAAGCAAGGGAGGGTCAATGCAAGAATATCAATCAGCATAATACACCAATTAATAAATCAAAGAAGAAAAATTACATGATCTATCACATGATTCAGAAAAGGCATTTGACAAAATACAGCATCCTTTCTTGATAAAAAAAAGAATACTATAAAAGATAGGAACTGAAGCAAACTTTCTCAACATGGTAAATGCCATATATGAAAAACCCACAGCTAACATTGTACTCAATGGAGAAAGATGGAAAAATTACCTCTTGAGATCAGGAACAAGACAAGGTTGCCCGGTGTCACCACTGTTGTTCAATATAGGGTTAAAGGTTCTAGTTAGAGCAATCAGGGAAGAAAAAGAAATAAAAGACATTCAAATTGGAAAGGAAGAAGTAAAACATTTGATATTCACAGATGATATGATCCTATACTTAGAAAGTCCTGAAAGTTTTACAAGATTTAGCTAAAGTTAATAAACGATTTCAGCAGAGTTTCAGGATATAAGATTAATACACAAAATCAGTAGTGTTTCTATACACTGGTAATGTGCAATCTGATTAGGAAGTAGGAAAAAAATTTACATCTACAATAGTGACTAAAAGGTTCAAATATTTAGGAATAAACTTAACCAAGGATGCAAAACACTTGTATTCAGAAAACTACAATGCATTGCTAAAAGAAATTTAAAAAGACTTAAATAAATGAAGAACATTCCGTGCTCATGGATTGAAAGACTAAATATCATTAAGATATCAATTCTACCAAAACTGATTTAAGATTCAATGAAATCCTGATAAAAATTTCACCAGCATTTTTAAAGAATGGAAAACACAATTATCAAATTTATTTGGAAGGGTAAGGGGTCGCAAATAACCAGAAACATCTAAAAAGGAAGAGTGAAGTTGGACGACTCTCACGTCTGGACTTTAAATCATATTATCTAGCTACAGTGGTAAAAAAAAAAAAACAGCATGCTACTGTCATAAAGATAGACACATAGAGCAATGGAACCGAACTGATGGTTCAGAAAGAGACCTTCACATCTATAGTCAAGTGATTCTTAACAAGACTGTCAAACCCACCTAGCTGGGGCAAAACAGTCTATTCAATAAATGGTGCTGGGAGAATTGGATATCCATAGCCAAAACAAAGAAAGAGGACCCCTATCTCACACTTTTTACAAAAAATAACTCAAAATGGATCAACAACCTAACATAAAATCTACAACTATAAAGTTCCTAGAAGAAAATGTAGGAAAACATCTCCATGACTTGGTGGTAGTTGGTGGATTCTTAAACTTTACATGAAAAGCTTGAGCAGCAAAAGAAAACATGGATAAATGGGACCTCCTCAAGCTTAAAAACTTTTGTGATTCACAGGACTTTGCCAAGAAGGTGAAAAGGCAGCCTACTCAAAGGGAGAAAATATTTGGAAACCACATATCTGATAAGGGTTAGATTTCCATTCTATATAAAGACATCATACAACTCAACAATAAAAGAGCAAGCAACCCAATTACAAAATGAGCAAAAGACTTAAATACACATTTTTCCAAAGAGGAAACACAAAAGGCCAAAAAGTACATGAAAAAAAAAAAAAAGCTCAATATCACTAGCTATTAGAAAAATGCAAATCAAAATGACGAGATAGCATCTCACACTGCTTGGAATGGCCACATCCACACTGTTGTCACCCTCAAAGCTGTGATCAGAGGCCACCTCCTCAGAGTCTTGTGCAAAGTAGAGGCTTTGGGTTTTGGGCCCATTGCTGGGCCACATCAGAACCCGTGACAGTCAAGTTAATGTGATGGTTTCTCAGAGCCTCGGTTTCCTGAATAGCAAAGTATGTGAGTGACCCGACCCCATGAAAGTGTGTAGGGAAAAGCTGAGCAGATGAGGGCCAGAAGAGCCTGGACTCAGGAGGCCGCCTGGCCCAGGGGCTCCAGCCCAGGACAAGCCCAAGTGTCAGCAAACGACCAAGGATGGCTCAGAGAAGTGCTTCTGAGTCCCACTTTCAGGCTGGGTTCTATTCCCCAAAGCTGGGGGACCTTGAGTGCTGGAGCTTGTGGCTCATCTACAAAATGAGGAACAGCACTGGGCCAGGAGGGGCTCCCTGACAACAGGAACTCCCTCCACACTCTGGGCAGTCCAGGGCTCTACCTCCTCCCAGGGAAGCTCCCACCCCAGTTGCACCACTTAAAAGAGGGAGGGTGGTGTGAGAGAAGGGGAGGCGGCCTGACCTATCCTCCTACTGCCTCCCTGGCCAAAAGCTGCCCTCAGGTCCACAAACCTACCCCCACCAAGGGCAGAAGAGGAAGAGCGGTAGCCAAATCAGGTTCTGCACCCACACCACTGCCCTGCCACCCCTTCCTGATGGATTTCGGGTGTCCCAGGGCCCTCAAAGGGAATGGAGGACAAAGAGCAGGTACATAGTGTGTGGGGGTCATGTGGCAAGGGAGCAGAGACATTGGCGCACTGTGCATGCCTGGCCAGGCAGGGTACATTACAAGCACTGTCCTCTGTCTGAGCAGGCCTTGTGTTGGTGCCCAGCATTGGCTCGACCCTGGCGTCCCACATGGTATCCTCTTCTGACGGACTCTTAGTTTGTTTCCATGTTTTAGCAATTGTGAATAATACCTCTATGAACGTGGGTTTGCAAATATCTGTGTCCTTGCTTTTAGTATTATTTAGTATATTACTAGTAGTTCTTTATTTAGTTTCCAGATGAATGGCCAAATCATCTTCCACAGAGGCTGCACATTTATACATTCCCACCAGTAGTGAAGTTTTCCTATTTCTCCACATCCTCTCATGCACTTGTAGTTTTCTGTCTTTTAGTAATCACCATTCTGTATGGTGTGAGATGATATCTCATTGTAGTTTTGATCAACGTTTCCCTACTAGCAAATGATGTTGAGTAGCTTTTCATGTACTTTTTGACCTTTTGTATTTCCACTTTGAAAAAATGTCTATTCAATTCTTCTTCCATTTTTCAATTGGGTTGCCTGTCATTTTGTCATTAAGTTGTTTGATCTCTTTATATAACATGGAGCTCATTCCCTTGTCAGATATGTGGTTTCCAAAGACTTTTTTCCCCATTGAATTGGCTGTCTTTTCATCTTCTTAACAAAACAGTTTGATATTCAAAAGAGTTTAATTTTGAGACAGTCCCATTTATCCATTCTTTCTTTTGTGGCTCATGCTTTGGGTGTAAAGTTCAAGAAACCACCACCCACCACAAGGTCTTGAAGGTATTTCCCTATATTTCCTTCTAGGGGTTTTATGTATCTACTTTTTATATTTAGGTCATTGATCCATTTTGAATTAATTTTTGTATAAGTTGTGAGAAAGTGTCGTCTTTCTTTCTTTTAGATGTGGATATCCAGTTTTCCAAGTAACATTTGTTGAAGAGGTGGTTCTGACACCCAGCTGAGTGGGTTTGATAGCCTTGTCAAAAATCACCTGACCATAGATATAAGGGTCTATTTCTGAATACTTAGTTTGATTTCATTGGTCAATCTGTTTATCTTTATGCCAGTACCATACTGTTTTTTGTTGTTGTTTTTTACCACGGTAGGTAGATAATATGATTTAAAGTCCAAAAGTGGAATTCCTCCATCTTTGTTCTTGTTTTTTGAGGTATGTTTTGCTATTTGGGAACCCTTACCTTTCCAGATAAATTTGATAATTGGTTTCTCAAAATGCTACAAAGGATGATATTGGAATTTTTATCAGAATTGTGTTAAATATGTATATCACTTTGGGTAGAATTTACATCTTGATGATGTCTTCCAACTCATGTACACAGAATAACTTCCATTCATTTAGGTCATGTTTTGTTTCTTTTAGCACTGTTTTATAGTTTTCTGAATACAGGTACTTTATGTCTTTG
>JAQZBX010085100.1:0-13159 GCA_029593785.1 Cabassous unicinctus | reverse complement strand
GATGTGGCTCAAATGGTTGGGCGTCCGTCTGCCATATGGAGGGACCTGGGTTCGATCCCCGGGACCTCCCGGTAAAATAAAAATATATATATAGAAGGCGCATGGGCTGCCAGGCTCTGTGTGCCGGTGAGCCGCCAGGCCCCGGGAGCCATGCAGCAAGATGATGACGTAAAAGGAGAGAGACAAGACGAGATGCTCCAAAAGCTCCAAAAACCAGGAGCTGAGGTGGTGCAGGTGGCTAGAACACCTCTGTCCTACATCGGAGGTCTTCAGGATCGAATCCTGGTGAAGACTAGAGGAGGAGGATGAGAAGAGATGAAACAGACACAGAGAATTGCCCAGCGAATGGACACAAAACAGCAAATGGGGAAGGGGGGTTTTAAAAATGGATCAAGTAGATAAATAAATCTTTAAAAAAAAAAAAGTGGGTTCATTTCTTTCCTTGACCTTTGGCTGCTGCATTTTTTCCCCCAACTGGCCCAACTCCCTTTCCCTAACCTTCACTTTCTGTTTCAAGGCCCTTCACATCATGGTGTCAGCATGTGGTCCTACTACCTAAGTTCTTTCTCTCTTTCAGAAGCGAGCAAGGGGAGGAAGAGTCCAGATGACAGCTCAGAACCTAGGGTCCACCTCAAAGGGAACAGTGAAGTGACCCCCAAGAGTGATGTGCATCTGGTTTCTGATTCCATTTCGTGTATGCACGGTCTGTGGAAAGTGCAATGAACAGGGAGTCAGGAGACTGGGGTTCAAGTCCCAGCTCTGCCACCCAGTGGCTGTGACTGTGACTGTGGACCAGTTCCTTTCCCTCTCTAGGCCTCAGTTTTCCCATATGACATTTAGGAGACTGTGAGCCAGTTCCTTTCCCTCTCTGGGCCTCAGTTTCCTCATATGACAATTAGGAGGCTGACCAGGGAAAATTCTGACACTCTGAATTTCTAATTTTATTCTAATTTTATGTTTCAGGGAAGAGTAACTGGGGCCCAGATGGGATGTGATAAATGAATATTCTTAATGAGAAGTGGAAGTAATTCATGGTTGAGAACTATGCCTCAGATCAGAGTGACAGGATACATGGCCAGGCTATCTTTTCCAGCAGATTAAGTTAAAAGCTGTGGGCCAAGACTCTGAAATATGAAGAAAAAAGGAAAAGATGACAGGATATCTTTTTAAAGAAACATTTTTCAGCCAAATGGTGCAGCAGATAACTTCCAGGAATTTGTTCTTGTTCTCTATTGAAGGTGAAGAGTTCATGGCCTGCAAGGAAGCAAGAGGCTGTGGGCTGGACTGAGGGAGCTCTGCCCCGCATGGCCTTGGGCCAGTTGCTGTCTGAGCCGGTTTCTTCATATTTAAAATGGGACTGACCATTTCTACCTAGGAAGGTCATTGTAGGAATTAAATGAGGTATTGAGTAGGAAAGCATTCCTCGCATAGCACGTGGTCCTTAAATAGAAAGGTGTGAATCCTGGCCCTAGCCATGCTAGGCTGTGGCTGATTGGGAGGGTCAAAGAGGTAATTAAAGGGATTTCCAGTTCATGATGGGGAGCCAAGATTCCCATTTTAGACCAAGGGTGTGGCCAAGGTGATAACCTTACCTTTGTTTCCCTTCACCTTTATGCATTCAGCCAATATTTCTTGAGCATCTATCACGGACATAGCATGGCGCTGGCGCTGCGGGTGGAGAACAGCCCCTTCTGCAATGTATAAAGCACCTCCGCATCCATAGACTCCTCTCTACCTCGGACTAGCTCCATCTAGTAGCTGCCCAAGCAGTGAATGGGATGTGGCATCCGAATCCTCCCTTCCCCCAGTCCAGAGAAGAACCACGTCTTGTCCATTCTGCCTCCTAACATCATTCACATTGTCCCTCTTTCCCCTGTGCTCGTCCCAGACCACCGCCACTCCGTGTTTGGGATCACAGTATCAGCCTTGCTTTTCCTCTCTGGTGCCGTCAATCCAGCCTCCACATAGCACCCAGGGTGATCCTTCTAAACACAAACCCTATCACACTCTTGCCCAAAACTCTTCAATGGCTCCCTTCTATCTTTAGCAGAAAGGGCAAGGCCCTTCTCAAGGCTTAGCAGGCCTGCCGTGACCTGCTCTCCTCAACCTCATCACACATGACTCCCCCAAATCAAAGCTTACATGGCAGTTCAATATGGGCTTTTCAAGTCTCCCTGGTTTTGCTGGGTACCTTGCCCTCTCTCTGCTGGAATTTATCCTTTCTGCTAGCACCCTACTCGTTTTTAGCATAACCTTCTCTGTGAAGTCATCCCTGACTTTCCCTCAACAGAACTGACTTCTTTTCTCAGTTGTAGAAATAGTCCTGGAGAGAGGAATGACCACCCAAGATCACAAATGAAACGTTGCACAGGCCTTTCTTGCTGGAGATCTGAGGCCAGCACATGGAAAATGGTTCAGGGACAAGAGGAGACCATGTGTGTCCTATGGAGTTAAAGATGGGCGCAAGGAGGAGCTTGGTGGTTAGAGGAGAGCTAGAAGACTGGGGCAGTCACAGATGAGAAGGGTAGGGCTTTAGTGACCTCAGGTGAAGGAAAGGCAGGAAGAGCAGGCTGAGCAAGGGTGTGGAGGATAATCGAGTATGAATATGCAGGCTAGATTATGGAGGGGGATGGTGAGCTCAGCCTGCCTTGGTTTTGGGAGGGAATGGAGAGAATGTCTCCTTGTCTGCAGAGCAGGTGGTCACTAAAGCCTGCCATCTACTGGGTGAGCTCAGCACCTCTCATGTAGTCTTCATGTCATCCTTCAGTGTAGGGCTGTGCACCCCCAGTTCTGGGAGGTGGTAAAACCAGTTGCCTGAGTTAATTGTCTGGCAAGTGAAAAAGCCAGGACTTGAACCCAGAGTCTCTGATCCTAAGTCTGGGGGCCTTTTCTCATCTCAGGATTAGGGTTTTTCAAGTGAGACACCTAAGGTACAAAATTTAAGGAGGCACTTGTGCAATGCTGAAAGACCTTTCTTGTCTCACCTTAGTCCTGGCCTAGTCTGGTCTCCGTCTCTACCTTGACCCCTCTCTTTTCTTTAACCTTTTCCCCTATAGTAGAAGCAGCAGGCTGCAGGTAGCTGCAGCCAAGCTTGTTTTGCACCTAACCAAGTGAGAGGCATTAAGTTAATGGTCCTACAGGTGAAGTCAATCCAGTTAAAATTGCCCTCTCCTTCCCGGCTTCCCACTTTGGAAGCCAACCATGCAGCATTATCTGTTCTTACTAATCTTCTTGGTTCGTGTACCCCTCTAGGTCCACTTTCAGCCACCTGGGTGCCAGACACAGAGCTTGGAGTGGAGCTGTTGGAGAGGGGAAGAGCCCCTCTGTCCTCACTCTGCCTTTTGGCGTAGGGCAACTGTTGTCAGAGGTGAGTGGGTAGAAAGAATCCTGCACTCATAGCTAACCGAGGGTTCAAGTCCTGGCATGCTAACTCCTGACTGGGCAAGTCTCTCGGCCTATCTGAGTTTCACTCACCTCCTCTGTGAAATGGGAAAAATAATTCTTGCCTTCCTACCTTCCCAGATCCCAATGAGAGGTTGGAAAATTCTTCAAAAGCTGAATAGGAATGAGGCAAAACTGGAAATAATAATTTCTAGCAGTTGTATAGTACTTACCATGTGCATTTGTTTTACTACAACCCTATGAAGTACATGCTATCACCATCATCATCATCATCATCATCTTTCACATTTGGAGGTTTAGTAACTTGTCAAAGGCCATACAGCAAATAAATGGTAGAGCTGGGTTCAAACCCTGCCAATCCAGATCTAAATCTATTCTGTTAACCAAAGCACAATTTTTTCTTCGCTGTCTTTTTCTACTTATTTCTAGATGTTAATTAACAATGATCTGTTGCATTCTAAGTACTAGGTACTTTACATATATTTTTTTATTTGACCCTCCCAAGATGATGGAAGTTATTCATCCATTTTGTGGATGAGAAAATTGAGACTTAAAAAGGAGCATTTAGCCAGTAAGTGGAGAGCCCAGATTCAAATCTATGTTTGTCTGGTTTCAAGATAATAATAATAATGACAATAGTGACAATGTCCAACCTAATAAAAGTTACCAGCTAGACACAGTACTCAGTGTCAAGATAACCTGAATTCTCATCTTGGCCCTGCCTTTCATCTGTGTGTGACCTTTTGCAAGTCCCTCCCCTCCTGGGATCTCATGTTGTGGTCTCTGGTTCTCTGGTTCCTCCAGTCCTGGCAGGTGATGATTCACTAGGGTTGGCAGTTTGAGGGCAGCTGATTCCCTCAGATGCAGGCATTTGTTATCTGTACATTGGAAATATTTATGTGTCTCAACCTAATTAGTGGACAAGTATAATAATAATAAAAAAAAGCCATCCTGGAAAGGGAATTGCTGTTGGAAACAATTGTTTAGACAAAACACCATTTGTTCCCAGCTTTCACTCCCTGCTGGAATGGCAGGGCACTTGTTTTCGTGACAGATGCCTTTTGACTGGGGTTTTGAAGCTTGAGCAGCCACATGGGGTGGGGTTGGGGAATGGAGCTGGCCCACTTCTCAGCTGGCCTTGGAGGGGAAGTCCTGGGATTTCCTGAAGGTGGTATACTCTCCACCAACCCTGCAATTATGGAGGGTAGGGGGCAGGTTCTGGGGGCCAGGATAGCTTCTCAATTATGATTTTGCCTTGAGTCAAAACTCAGAACTGAAGTCCAGAGGTACATAGTGACTTGCCCAAGATCACACAGCCAAATGGCGGCAGAGCCAGAACTAGAATCCATAACTCCTAGTTCTTTCCATGGTGGCATATGGTCTTCTGAATCAATGATGATGTCTTTTCACCTGGCTTTAGTATCTGGTGTCTGGTCTGCCTGCCCATATACACAAACATTGTCAGACATTACTAACTCCTTGTGTCCTGCCACTGACTATGATCAGTAGTTTCCCACCTGGCACTGTCACCCTTTGGCCTGGATAGACTCCACAGGGGCTGGTTCTGGATTATGTGATCAGGCAGGCTAAGAGGGTATTGAGTTACATACCCTTCTTGGCCTTGGTCATGTGACTCCTTGTATGTACTTAGGGGGCACTTCCATTCACTAGCATGTTTGATTTCATATTCCTCATTATGAAATGGAGCAGTAATCTCTGTTCTCCATACTTCGTTCACAAGGGCACAGTGAGGGTCAATTAAATGAATAAATAAAAATTGTTTATAAACTGAAGAGTGATATAAAAATATTAATAATAATGGGCAACATTTACCAAGGGCTTTCTAAGTATGTATTAGTTAAAGTAACTAACACTTGCTGCTCCAAATCTAAGCAGATTAAACAACAAAGGTTTATTTCTTGCCCATTACAATTAGATGGCAGCCATGTGGCCCTTGTGAGCACCTCTTTTCCAACTTCATCTTCCTGAGGTCCTTCTCATTCTGTCTCACTGACAAGGGTGAGAGAAAGCATAGAAAATTGCATGGTAGATTTAGAGACCACAGCTGGGAGTGGCATGATTCACTTCCACCTACATTCCATTGGCCAGAACTCAGTTTGCATGGCCCATCAGGGGAGTTGAGAAATGGAGTTGAGTTGTGTACCCACAATGAAAATCAACTCGGGTGGTGGACACATGGCATTTTCCCAGCTACAACATGCCATGCACCTTGTTCATCTTCATAACAATCATTTAAATAATTTTATTATCCTTTTTGTTTTTCATATGAGGATATAGAGGCTCAGAGATGTCAAATGACTTACAGAAAATCCCAAAGTAAATGGGATGGTGGGGATCTGAATTCAATCTCTCTGACTGCAAAGTCCCTGTCATATATATGTTTCAAATGATTTTTTTCAGAGAAGACTCCCAATGCAGGCTGATCAGTTTCACGCATTAATTTTATTTACTGAGCACCTACTATATGCTGGGCACTGTGCTATCTCCTGTGCAATGTCACGACCATTCCATGTCCTCTTTTCCCTACCTAGACCACGATTTCCCCCGCAATTCTGGTCAATCTTTAAGGTTCAGCTTCAGACTTTTCCCTTCAGGAAGATTCTCCAAGGTATCACTCTCTTCTGAACCTCTCTTGTGCTAGCCTCAATTCTAGGAACTAATGTGCAGGACAGAGTGAGGTGCAGAGTGGAATCTTTTTCCAGGAAATGGCAGCTAAAGTTTACATCTTGGAAAAAAGACACAAAGTCTCCACATTTTAAAGGGACCTACCAGGACTCAAGGCAGCCCCTTTCCCACAGGGCTGGCCAGGAGGTTTCTGGTTATTAAAACCAGCCCCAATCTGCCCTCTTCACCTAGAAGAGGAAGGTTGGGAGGGGGGTATTACCTCCCATGCCACCTCCCTGGGAAAGGAGAGAAAGTAGGCAAGGTGTCCCAAGGAAAGGATGGACTGATGTTTTGTTTGTCTGTTTAGCTGCCTAGCCTGGTTTTGGTGTAGCAGGGGAAGAACCCTGGGGTGAGAGAGGTGGTGGTTTGAACCTTCAAAAGTGTCAAGGACATACCCCCCACCATGGGTCTTGAATGTGCTCACAGGCTCTGAGTTGGGAATCCATAGAGATTAGATGAGATTAGGGACTATGGTCTTTCTGGGGGCCTCATGCAGTCGGGGGGCATCAGGGGAATGGGTTGTGAGACTATGATGGGGGTTGTCAGCCAACAATGAGGCAAATTTCAATGGGGAACATGAGTGCATATGGGAGCTGCATGGATAAGATCCTCATCAGCAGAGCCTATGGCAGCCCCTGCTTACATAAGGATCCCATTGACAACAAACCAGGTTAGTGGCTAAGGCCCAATCAGGAGAAGATGACCTCACCCTGAGCTGTCACATTAGGATTCCCCAATGCCTGCCTCTCTCTTCATACCCCAATACCAGAGCAGTGGGCACCTGGGAGAGGGATTAGGAGGTGAGTGAGAGCAGATTCTGGGACCTTCAACTAAAGCCAGGTGCTTTAACCAAGTTAGGTATGGTAGGGGCAGGGAATAGGTGATGAAGGCGTGTGTGTGTGCACAGGAAAAGCTTTGACTCAAACATAAGAATAAATAGGATTGAGCCCTAAAGAACCCAAATGAGGCGGGTTTTTTTCTTTGTTTTTTTTTTTCTGAGGCTGTTTTAATAACTGAAAGTTACTGAAAAGTTATGCCTTCAGACTGAGAGTTTGATAAGGTAGCCTGCTACCCAGCAGGAAAAGGGAGGGCTCAACAGAGCACAGGTGGTAGCAGTTATTGGAAAAATAAAACCAGGTTTATACCCCCAGTGAGCCGAGACACCACATTAAATCGGTTTATTATTCACCCATTTGGCTACTGTTTGCATAGCTTCTAGTCTTTGCCAGACACTGCTCTTGGCACCAGCGATTCCAAGGAACTTATCCTGGTGGGGAGACAGACAAGTAAAAAAAATTGTTCAATGTGATAAATGCTATGAGATAGGATGGAAGAGTAGAGTGGAGCATGGAGGAGACAGGGACCTATTTGTGTTTATGTCAAGGGAGGGATTTGGAAGGTTTTCTAGGGTCTTGAAGGATGAGTGACGGTTGACTAGGCAGGTGCATTGAGGAAGGGTATCCATACACAAAAGCACAAAAGCATGAAAAAAGGGATCATATTAGGGTAACTCTTAGTAATTTGAGCAAAGCATAAGGGGTGTTTTTTATTATTTTGCTTCTTTTTTCACTTTTTCTCCTTTTCCCAACTGGGCTGTAAGCTCCTTCAGGGAAGGGAAATGTCAAATCTCAATTTTATCCCCTCACTATGAATATCATTAGATGTACAAATGTAATACTGAACTGTCTTTCACTGATGGTAATCAAGCAGAAGTTGCATGATTCTCAAGGCTTGGGGAATCCTGCAGTGAGAGTGAGGTAGATGGGCCTGTATGTGGCCTAGGGAAAATCAGGCCCCTGTGTGGGCCTTACTTTCCTCTTCTGTAAGTAAGAAAGTTGAACAAATGATCTCTAAGTTTAGCTTGAAATAGACTAAATAGAATTTTGGAGTTAAGAGTAGTGGTTTGAATGTAAGGAGACTTGGCTCTTAGGCCCAGCTCTACTATTGACTGATTGTGTGACCTGCCCTTTCCCCTCCAGGCCTCAGTTTCACTATCTCTAAAAGGCAGGAGTAGCACACTACATCTCCAACATCTCTTTTAGCTCCAACCTTCTATGCCTTCCACATTGAATTCAATTGACCTTGTCTTGGCCTGTTGTCCTTGCTCAGGGAGGCCTCACTTTACTCAATATTCTTCAGACACATTTTCAAACTCTATAGGATTGAGGAAGGCGATTAGGGCCAGAGAGGGTATTTGAGTGAGGCAATGAATATTTATAACAGACGCTCCCACCAGAGGACACATTAAGTCTTGCAGCATAACAAAACTGAATTACCATGAAATAAACTTTCTTAATTAAACCAATTAAATTTCTTCCCAGTATGTAATTTAGAAACTCTGATAAACCCTGGTTGAAAAGGTTTGTTTTAGCCTTAAGCTGGCTGAGAAAGCAGGAACATCTGGCTGGTGGTGGAAAGGCCTGTTTAGGCTCCAGGCCATGGGGGCAGCACCATGGAGCTATCCGCGGTGCTGAAACAGCCACACCCTCACGGCCTCGATAAAGGACACAGGCAGGTCAGGGTCCAGTGGTGCTTAGGAGAGTGCTATTTGAGGACAGCAACTTCCACTCTAGGCATGGTGCACTTTTCTCTTTCCTCTCTTGACAGTAGCCACTCAGAAGTTAACCATGTATTTTTCCTCCACAGATCTATTAGTGTTTGAAAAGGATGCTTGAGAATTTTCTTATATTTATGGAATCCTAGACTCTCAGAGCTGGGAGAAATGGCCTGGTCCAACCCTCTCATGCAGGTGATGTACCACACTAATGAAAGATGTTTAAGTGGGAGGTTATGGGAGGTGTGGGAGGTGGGGAACATGGGAATCCCTGTAATTTTTGTGTAACATTTATGTAATCTAAGCATCTTTTAAAATACTAAATAAATAAACAAACAAAACAAAACAAACAACAACAACAAAAAAAACCACAACAAATATCAGTTTGGTAAAAAAAAAAAAAAATGTAATGAAACTGGCCTTCAGAGAGTTGAAATGACTTGACCCAAAACCATACAACTTGTATGTGACAGAACAGACTCAAGCCCAGGTGTCTGACTCTAAATTCGGTGCTCTTTTCACTAGGATTATCTTGTGGTCAGTGAATTCTTTGAAGGTAGGGGCCATGTTTTGTTCACATTTATTTTCACCTGAAACCTAGCTTAATACCTGGCAAACATTTTTTTGAACAAATGAATACATGTATACTCTTTCCATTCCTCCTTATTAAAATAAATTCAGGAGCAACCATACCAGAATACCAATTACACTAACACTATCCTTTACATTTGTAAAGTTATTACAGTTAACACAGCCCTTTTTTTGGTTATCTAATTTGATTCTTACAATAATCTCAGAGGCAGGTTATATTACCCCTATTTTACAGCAAAGAAAACTGGGAAAATGAGGCTCAGGGTCTAACAACTTGCCCATGGTCACACAGAGAATCAATGGAGAAGCTTGCAGTAGAATCCAGTTCACCTGATTCATAGCCATGAACCCAGGGATGCACTCAGCACAGAGGGAGGTAAGAACAGAGAAGGGTAGTACATGCTTCCTGCTTTTGACAAGCTACATGATCCAATTGTGGAAACAGGACACAGATGCCCAGTCAACAGGTAAAGGAATGAGGTAGTGTAGACAAGAGCTGATGAGTGGTACAGGTAGTGACTGCTCTGACATTTCAGGAGAGGAAGTTGCTCCAAAGACCTGTGGGAGATTAAGGAATCTTCAATGAACAAGTGATAGGTAGAGGGAATAGTATTCTCATGAAATCAAATACTTTTAATACTGGAAGAACCATAGAGATGATCACCCCCTGTCCCTTCATTTTATGATGGGAAGGTGAAGTCCAGAGAAATGAGGGGACGTACTATAATGAAGCCATTTATGGCAGGCTTTTATGTGTAGACACTGGGAATACAAGGGCAGGTGAGACAGTCCCTGCCTCCAGAGGGTTCTCAGTTTGTAGAAGGAGGAATGTGGAAACAAGTAGACTCATTTGCATTTCACAGAGGTAATGATAAAGTCTAAATGGGATCCTAGTGCAATTGCAAAGGAAGAGGTGCCCATTTTATAGAGTAGCACTCCCAAAGTTCAAAAGACTTCATTTAAACTGGTCAAGGTCAGTCAAGGTCAGGTACCAAAGGCTAAAATTCTTCTCTCAACTTGTGAAATCACTGACTAGAATGAGTTCTGACCAGGAGCTCCTTAAGCTGGAACAATGGAGGAAAGCAGACACAGAATCTGGAATCTGAAGGTTTGAGTTCTAGTTCCCACTCGATCTCTTCCTTGCTATGTGGTTTTGGGCTTGCTGCTCCCATTTCTAGGAACATTAGTTATTTCTTTATAAAATGAGGAGAAGCTACTTGTCCTTTTTTTTTGGGGGGGGGTGGGGATTGTGGGAATGATCACAGGAAGCACATAAGTGAAAACACTTCAATTATAAACCGATAGCAACACACACCACACAAATTGTTATTATTCTTCCTGCAGTTTGATGCAGAAGAAAAAGCCATGGATTATTGTTGAGTCACCTCTCTGGGCCTCTACTTCTTCTCTATGGTATGTGCCCTGTCTACCTTGCAGAAATGGTATGAGGTGAAAAAATACCTGTTGGGATAAAATGACAGGTGTGAACAAGAAAAAGTATGGTTGAATTCCTGTATACAATGAATTCCTCATTGATTGAGCAAAAGGCAAACTGGGCATTGTTATTGTAAACTTACATTTGTACCTCGAATTTATTTACAAAGAGCATTCACAGTCATTTTCCCATCCAGTCCCCTCAACAGCTTTGTGAGATAAGTTTTCTTAGCCTCATCTCACAGATAAGAAAATTGAGACTGAGAAAATTGAGATAGTGGTGAGTACTGAGGCTAAATCTCAGAATCACCTCACCTCCTTCCTCTCTAGCCATCCCTTGGTTTCCTAGTGCCCAGAGCTCTGTCTGCATGCAAGTCAGTTTGGAAGACAGGCCAAAGTCATGCTCTCTTGGACTTCCCCTTCTCCTTCACCTTGCGGGGCAGTACTGGTCTTCCTTAGCTCTGGAGATGCTTAGTAAAATATCTTTCCCAGAGATGAGTTGGAGGTCTCACCTGCATGGGTGCCCCTGAAAACCAATAAACTGAGCCACCTGCACCTTCTTTGTTTAAAGGCTTCCAGATGGGAGACTGGCACAGCTGGCACACTCCTTAGGCGTGCTTTCAGCTGCTCAGGCTGTCTCAGCCAAGGCATGCTTTCCTTTGTTCCTGATTTCAGTTGAGGACTGTCCTTATGCAGGCAGGAACATAATGATTGTTGTCCACATCTCTGTTCATTCCCCTTCTTTGCTAAAACCCTCTAGTAGCTGGATCTAAGCCAATTCCTCATGTGTATTACCTTACCT
Source organism: Cabassous unicinctus (assembly GCA_029593785.1). Classification (NCBI taxonomy): domain Eukaryota; kingdom Metazoa; phylum Chordata; class Mammalia; order Cingulata; family Chlamyphoridae; genus Cabassous; species Cabassous unicinctus. Next base: position 1,691 of record JAQZBX010085100.1, on the reverse strand, counting down.
GTAAAGATCTTAAAGAGGAGAGGAGAATCATTCCATCTTGGGGTTTGGGGACATCATTGAATTGTGTTTTGTTTGAAGGTTCACTACAAAGAATCTCCTCTACACTGTGGCCATGGGAATTTGGGAGACTGTTAAGCTGGAGCCCCCAGTGGGACCTGAATATACAGAATACAGGAAGTGGAGCTTGGCTAAGTCTTCTCTCATCAGGGGCAGAATCTGGGTGTGAAGGATACAGATCCAATTAGGAGGGGAAGGGATTATCAGGATCAGAACTGGTCCTGGTACAGGAAACACTAATGCCTGCCTCCTGGGGAGTGATTATTGGCAGGTAATTATCCTTCAAAGGGAAGCCCAGGAATCACCTCTTTCAGTATACTTCCCTGACCCAAGGCTGGGTTGGGGGAGGTTCTTCTCTGGGCTCACAGAGCCCTGGACCTCTCTCTGTTCCATCCTTGATCACATTGTGCTGTTATTGTCTGTGTTGGTGACTGTCTTTCCCCACTAGATTATGAGCTCCCCCAAGGGCTGGTTCTGGTTCATCTTTGTATCTGGCTGTCAGCACAGGGCTTGGCACACAGTTATATTTAGCATTGTGGTTAGAAGTCTGGGCTCTACCACTCATTGGCCTGGAGATCCTAGGATAGCCATTCAACTTCTCTGGGTCTTAATGTCCTCATCTGTAAAGTGGTAGTAATAATAACAATTACCTCACAGGTTAGTTACAAGGGTTTAAAATGTAAAGCATTTAGAACAGTGCCTAGAACAGAGGAAGTGCTATGTAAGGGCTGGATATTATTGTTTGAATCCTGATTTCTGTATTTTGGGCTTTTGCTTTAAAGCAGATCCACCTACATTAGTAGGTAAGATTCCATGCCTCCCTTACCTTCTGCTTAGCAGTGGAAATGACTTCGAGGGGTCTGGGGTTGGAGGGCAGGACAGGCCAAGGAAGACTGCAAGGGAGAAGGTATAATTGTGTTGCAAAATCTAACCCTTAATGAAGTCTTTGTGTTTATTCTTCATGGAATGCAATTAAACGGACTCCTCCTTTTTTCTACCCCTAGCCTGTTCATGTGACAACCATCACCAGGGTCCGGCAAATATTAGGAGGCTTTAGCGTTCTATATATGGCAACAGGAAGCCCCTCTGAAGGCTGATCTACACCCGCCTTGGCTGGTCTGTGTTGAGTGGCCTGGGTAGGAGGGGAGGCTGGAGGGCAGCAAGTGGAGAAGGGTGGGCAGAAAGTACCAGAATGCTTCCAAAAGGGAAGGTTATGGGTAGGACTGTCCCACTGGATATGCATAAAGGTCTTATAAAAGTGCTTGGCACTATATAAATGTTTGTTAAATAAAATAGAATGCATTCCCAATCAGTCTGGTGAGGGTGGAGTGCTGGAATGGCGTTTGGAGTCAGGCAAACTTGGATTCCAGTCTTGGCCCTGCCACTTACTAGTTGTAGGGCCTTTGGGAAAGTCATTTGCCATTTTAATCCTCAGTTTCTCCTTCCAGAAAATAGGGGTTTAAAATCAATGTTTTCAAAATAAACTAAAAGCAGCATTCTTAACAAAAACAGAATCCCAGGTTTCATCCCCAGAGACTAATTCATTGGGTCTGGGATGGAGCCTAGGAATCTATGCTTCTAACAAGCAACCAGTGATGGCGATGCATGGACCACAGTCCATATGCACAAGTCAG
>JAQZBX010085099.1:0-13184 GCA_029593785.1 Cabassous unicinctus | reverse complement strand
AAAAGGGTGAAAAGGCAGCCAACTCAATGGGAAAAAATATTTGGAAATCACATATCTGTTAAGGGTTTAATATCCTATATAAAGAGTTGTTACAACTCAACAATAAAAAGACAAACGACCCAATTAAAAAATGGGCAAAAGACTTGAATAGACATTTCTCCAAAGAAGAAATACAAATGGCAAAAAAACACATCAAGAAATGCTCAACATCACTCATGATTAGGAAAATGCAAATCAAAACTAAAAGGAGATAGCATTTCACACCTATCAGAATGGCTACTATTAAAAGACAGAGAACTACAAGTGTTGGAGAGGATATGGAGAGATAGGAACACTTCTTCACTGTTGGTGGGAATACAGAATGGTACAGCCACTGTGGAGGACTGTTTGGCAGTTCCTAAAGAAGCTGAATATAGACTTGCCACGTGACCTGGCAATACCACTACTGGGTATATACCCAGAAGAACTGAGAATAATGACACGAACAGACATCTGCACACCGATGTTCATAGCAACATTATTCACTATTGCCAAAAGTTGCAAACAACCCAGATGTCCATCAACAGACGAATGGATAAACAAACTGTAGTCTATTCACACGATGGAATATTATGCAGCTCTAAGAAGAAATGAACTCGTAAAGCATATGAAAACATGGATGAACCTGGAGGACATTATGTTGAGCGAAGCAAGCCAGGCACAAAAGGACAAATACTGTATGAATGCGTTGCTGTGAACCAAATATATTGTGTAACATTGTTTGATTCAAAAAAATTTTTATATGTATCCAGTACATTTAATTGAGAAATGTATATATTCATCTGTGTTTACTTTTTAGTTTTTAATTGTTTATATTTTCAATTATTAAATGTACAAAATAAAGTAAAAAATAAAACTTTGTTTTCATTCCTGTAGCTTAACTAAAAAGGGCAATGCCTATTCTCATTCCTCTACTCTACCATAGGAACTAGGATTGGCAATTTATACCTAACTCCATTACTGAAAGAATAATACTGTTTGCCACTAACTTCAGGAAAATGCAGCCTTTATAAGCACCTAGCCTTTTCTACTTTTGTCGTCCAGTATCCTCTTAGTGGGATCATATATCCTCAAAATTCTAATTAAACTTATTTCTTCCAGAATCAACATCTTGCAGCCATATGGGGACTTCATCCAGCTTTGCCCAGGATGCCAGATCCGTCTTCCTCCAACCGAGATAGAATAGCCAGAGAGTTTTACCCCTTGTCAGATAGGGCCTACTGCCCCTAACCAGCAGGAAATAATTACAGAAGAATGACCATCTCCCATCAGCACCCCTTTAAGAATAAACTCTCTGAGGGAATGAAGCAGGCTAGTAAAATAGGGACTCAGTAGATGGATCTGGAACCTGGCAAGAAATCCATGTGGACATCGATACCCCCAAGATGCCTGCTGGAAAACCTTCACAAGATTCTGCCATCCAGAATGAGATTTCCTCTGAAAACCAGGAGAAGCCCTGGATATTCTCCAGCGGCCTTATAATTGGGCCTCCTGGGGGATTGATGGGTGGGGTAATCAATCAAAACAGCAAACACCTCGAACTCCTCCCATGCCATTAGCAAAGGGGTGGAATAATTAATGGTTTAAAAAGCAGGCGCAAAAGACTATCTATCTTGCCTTCTGCACCCTGCTCTTGCCATGTCCCCCTGCATGGATTAACATGCAAGTAAAACCTGGGCATTTAAAATCTATAATAGGAAATTGTTGTCTGTAAATTGGTAGTATTTATCACTCTTCAGCCTCTTACTCTCTACCTGGGACCCATGATCTGTTATTTCCTCCCATTTCTCTTCCCTCCCTACCTTAATAAATTACTGGCCTAATCAATGTGATGTGCTCTTTTTTTTTTTTTTTAAGATTTATTTATTTTTATTTATTTATCCCCCCCTTGCTGCCTGTGTCGCTGTGTCCATTCGCTGCGTGTCTTCTCCCCCTTGCTGTGAGGTCCCTGCCGCATCAGCCCACGGCGCCACGCGAGCCGGCCTGCCCTCACAAGGAGGCGCCGGGAAGCGAACCCGGGCCTCCCATATGGTAAACGGGGGCTCTATCCACTGAGCCACACCCGCTTCCCTGTGATGTGCTCTTGAAATTCATTTCTGCAGCATAGTCAAGAACCTAGACAAAATCCGGTAACATATTAAGGCTAGAGAAAGAAATAAAAGGCATTCAGAATGGAAAGGAAGAAATAAAAATCTATTCACTAAAAAAAAAATATCTATTCACTGATGACATGATTTTCTATATCAAAAATCCCAAGGACTCTACAAAAAACACTCCTAGATATAAGTGAGTTTATCAAGGTAGGAAGATACAACATCGATATACAAAAATCTATTGAGTTGCTATACATTAGCAAAGAACAATTGGAAACAAAAATTTTTAAAACCCTCATCAATTATAATAGCTCCAAAAAAAGGAAGAGAAATACTTAAGCATTAATCATTCTATAGATTAAAAACTACAAAGTGCTAATGAAAGAGGTGAAAAAAAGAACCCATATAAATTGAGAGAAATACCATGCTCATGGATTGGAAGACTCAATATTGTTAAGATGTCAGTTCTCCCGAAATTGACCTATAGAGTTAATGCAATCCCAAATAAAATCCCAGCAGGATTCTTTATAGAAAGACAAGCCAATTCTAAAATTTGTATAGAAAGGTAAACTAACCAGACTAGCCAAGAAAATTTTGAAAAAGAACAAAGTTGGATGATTCATACAACCTGATTTTCAGAATACCATAAATCTATAGTAGTCAAGACAGCATGGTATTGGCAAATGGAAAAACAGAATAAGGAAGAGAGACTAGAAATTCCAGGAACAGACCACACACAAATGCTGTCAACTGATTTTTTATGAAAACACAATGGCAAGTCATTGGAAGGACAGCCTTTTCAACAAATAATGCTAGAATAACTGGAGAACTATATGCAAAAAATATGGGAAAAAAAGATGAACCTTGATATACACTTCACATTATATACAAAAATTAACCCAAAATAGACCATAGCAAAACTGTAATGAGATACTTCACATCCACTAGGATTGTTATAATAAAAAAAGACAGACAATAACAAGTGTTAGTGAAAATGTGGAGGAATTGGAACTCTGATACATTGCTGGTAGAATTGTAAAATGGTATGGCCTCTTTGGAAAATAGTCCAGCAGTTCCCCATAAAGTCAAATATGTAGATACAATATGATCCAGCAATTCATTTCCTGCAAAAATTTGTACATGAATGTTCACAGCAGCATTATATCTAATAGCTTAGAAGTTGAAACAACCAAATGTTCATCAACTGATGAATCGATAAATAAAATGTGGTATAGCCATACAAAGGAGTATTATTTGGCAATAAAAAGAAATGATGTACAGATACATGTTACAACGTGGATGAACCTTGAAAAACTTTGTTAAATGAAAGAAGTCAGTTACAAAAAATAAATATTGTAAGATTACATTTATATGAAATGGCCAGAATAGGTAAATTTATAGATATAGAAAATAGATTAGTGGTTGTTTAGGGCTGGCATGAGGGAGGGAAGGAGATTGATTTCTAATCGGGACAGGATTTCTTTTAGGGGAGACAAAAATGTAAAAATAGACTGTGGTGGTGGTTGCACAAATCCGCATATATCCTTAAAAAAAATTGAACTTTATACATTAAATGGGTGAATTGCATGGTAGGTAAATTAAATCTCAATAAAAGTATTTTAAAAAATGGATCATAGACCCCAATGTAAAACATAATATCATAAAAATCCTAGAAAACATAGGAGAAAGTCTTCTTGATACTTACTAGGCAAAGAGTTCATAGATGTGACACCAGAAGCACAATCAATAAGAGAAATTAATAAACTGGAATTAACCAAAATTAAAAACTTTTGCTGTGTGGAGGACACTGTTCACAATATCAAAAGACCAGTCTCCGACTAGAAGAAGATATTTGAATGTCCCATATCAGATGAAATATATCCAGATTATATTTTTCAAAAAGCAACCTTCAAAACTGAACAATAAGAAAACAAGTGACCCAATTCAAAAAATGGAAAAACAATATAAAGGACATATCAGCAGAAAAAATGGCAAATAAGCACCTGAAAAAATGCTCACCATCATTGGTCATTAGAGGAATGCAAATTAAAACCATAATGAGATGTGATTACACATTGTATTAGTTATCTGTTACTCTAACAAATTACGCCAAAAGTTAGCCGCAAAAGACAACATACATTTATTTGCACAGTTTCTGAGGACGGGAATGGAGAACAACTTAAGTGGATCCTTTGCTTTAGAGTCTCTCACAAGACTGCAAGCCAGGTGTCAGCCGGAGTTGTGGTCTCAAAAGAAGGCTGGGCTGGGGAAAGAGGTGCTTCCAAGCATGCTTATTGACAAGATTCAGTTACTTGAGGGGTCTTGGACCAAGGGCCTCAGTTCCATGAGTACTGTTTAAAGAATACAAACATAATTTTGCACTTGTCCAAAGTTACTCACTGAAAAAATGTTTCTGGTACTAGAGTATTTTTGTTCTACTGGTAAGCAGATGTTGGTTTTGTGATAAATCAGCCTCCTTTTTTTTTGCTATCATAAGAATGGGTGAATCCATAGGATCCAGGCACACACTCCCAGCTTCTGATACAGGAACCTTACGGTGAGGCTCAGATACATCTGCTGTGTCTTTTTTCATATTGTTTCACAGCTATCATATCTTGTTACCTAGTCAAAACTTCAATTTTAACCATTTCATTCTCTTAATTTTTTTTTTTTGTATTATGTTGTCTGCATATAAAAAGACCACATATTTTAAATATTTTAAACCCTTTTAAAACAACTTTGATCGCCAACAATTCTAGAATGCAGAACTTTGGCTCCCCACCCATCACCCCATTCAAGAGTTTCTGGTGACACTTCTGTGTTTTCCTTGCTGTGGCCCTCTTCTCTTTGGACTTATATTAGCTCACTGTTTTCATTGCTGTGCCCCTTTTCTCTTTGAGCTTAAATTAAGTCAGGGGATGTGGCAAAGACAGGCAGTCCTCTAGTACAAAATCTTTTATTTCCCTGTTTTACAATGCAAAAGCAAATACTAAAAAACAAAAAATATCGCCCCTTCACTCCTACCCCTTGCCAAGAACACCCCAGCCCCGCATCAGTTTTCTCATCTGAAGATCATCGTGTTGTCTCCTGCACTGCATGGCAAAGGCTGTCTCTGTCACTCTTGGCTGCTGCTGGGTAATGTCGGTACTCTGCCTTCAGCTCCCACATGTTTTTGTGGGGCCCCACTACATTCCTAACACATTTCTTTTTTTTTTTTTTTAAAGATTTATTTATTTATTTATTTATCCCCCCCTTGCTGCTTGTGTTTTACTGTGTCCATTCGCTGTGTGTTTCTTCCGTGTCTGCTTATCTCCCCCTTGCTGTGAGGTCCTGCTGCATCAGCCCACCGAGCCGCGCAGGCCAGCCGGCCTGCCCTCACAAGGAGGCCCCGGGAAGCGAACCCGGGGCCTCCCATATGGTAAACGGGAGCTCTATCCATTGAGCCACACCCGCTTCCCACTAACACCTATTTCTTTCAAGATTTCCTTCAGGTACACCTCAGGTTGCTGGGTGATGTCCACCAAGTCCTTTAGGTTATAATACTGGTGTTTCTCAAAGGCAGAAAATAGCAAGGTTAAAACCTGGTCTTTATCAGCCCGCACTCTCTTTCCCGCTTCTTGCTTTTTCTTCTCATATTCAATATTGTACTGATGATTAGCAACAGGCTTGTAATTGGTTGTGACAACGTGATCCAGTATCTGTACGGGTCTGGCAGGTTTGGAAGATTCCTCTATTTGCGTTCTTTTCAGTCTCATGTAGTTTTCACCCATAGCAGGTCTGCATTCCATTCAATGTACCACTACTCCTTCCAATGAGAGCTTGTCCTGGGCACCCTCGGTCAGCACTGTAAATATCTGCCCTCCCATCTGCTGCAAGAAAATCAGATGCTCCCTGGGAGTGGTGACTGGGGCTGGTTGTCCACCGGTACTATCAATGTTTCTAAGTTCCTCATTCAAAGTAAATGACAGCTCAGTCTTTCTTCCATTGCTGGCAATCTGCAGCTTCCCTGCTTCACCTCCTCCGGAAGCTTTAGACCACTGTTGTGACAGATATTTAGGAACCTTCACTAGCCACAGCTGCTTGTTCTGTTGAATCCCTTCCAAGTCAAGTGGCATGTTCCCAAGCCTTAGGTCTACTGTCTGGATATGCCATGTGTCCTTGAGCTGAGGGTGCAGAGGATGGGGTAAGTCAGGGCTGAGGGGGAGAGCAGCAGCACACCACAACCAGCACGTCTCCACTGCCTGGACCCAGGAACCTAGCAAGAAAATGTAAAGCACAGGCAGACTTCAGAAGTATTAAAACACAGAATTAAAGAGTTTTAGAATCCAGAAAATGCTCTAAGACAAGGGCCAAATTATTCATAATAAGGAAAGTTTAGAAATCACCTGTAAAAGTGGGAAGCTTGCTAAAGAAGTGTGGTGCATCCTTACAATGAAGTACTGTGCAGCCATTCAATAAAAGACAGAATCTCTTTTTTGCACGCATGGAAAATCTTCCAAGAGTAAGACATCTTCTCCAGGCCCTTCCTCAAATGAGCTCTTTGCAGAGAGGCCTCCCTGATCACCTATTTAAAACTGTGACCTCCTCCTACTCCCCATTCCCCTCCTCCACTGAATTTTTCTCCAGAGCATCAGCCGACATGAAATATACTAGGTACTTTATTATTTTCTCCCTTTGGTAAGCACCATAGGGCCTGGGTTTGTGACTGTTGCTACTGTAAGTGTTCACTCATTTTATTTTTGAAGGAAGCAATGGTTTTATTGAATCGATTTGTTTGCTGTAGATAATTCTAATGGAGGGCGCATTCCCGATGCGGAGAGGACTGGGCCGGGCCAGTCCCACCCGGTACCGGCTCAATCGCCCGGGTACAGGTACTCGGTACCCTAGTCGGCCAAAAACGCTCCGTGCACGAACCAACGACTAGGGGGAAATGGTCCCGACAGGAACTAAGAGGCGAGGAGAGCCTCAGGTTGGGGATACGTCCTCCAGCCAGACTGAGCCTCAGCTAGGTGGAGTCGCCACCCTTCTGGCCACCAGGGCGAGGCAAGGGGACGGGGAAAGTCGCTGAGACCCGGGTGCTTGCCCCAGCTCACCCTCTCACCCCAACTGTAGGTGGAGGCTTCAGGTTGCTGGGTGAATGAGTTCCAGGCCTATATTTCGGGTCATAGCCAGCTGGTGCCTGCAACTGACAGGCGGGCAAAGGAACAGGAGAAGTTCGGCCTTCCTGCTCTTAAAGCTTCCGGAACAATCACCTCCACCATAACTTCAATAACTTCTGCCCTGGGATATTTTCTCAGACCAATGTGGAAAATCCTTCAAATATTACAACACAAACCAGAAAGAGCTTAGAAAATGTATTTCTTAAGATCACTCTTTGGTGCCTTCTCATGCCTAAGGCAAAGAGAGTACATGTGTGCAGAGTGAACCTAACTTTACCAAAGAAAGGGAGGTAGGAAGGTGCCTCCCCCAGGGCCAGACTCACCAGAAGGGTCTTGAGAGCTGTGCCTGGCCAGAGATTCCAAAGACGGAGGTCACTGATGAACAAGGGCTTCCGGATCTGTCCAGGCTGTGTCTCCTTGAGAATAAGAACAGAATCTGTTCTATTCTGCTCTACACAGCTCTATTTATTGTCTCCTTTAGGGAGTTCCTTGATTGGGTTGGCTTACAGCCCTAGGGAGAATTCCTTCTCCTTGATTTGATTATGGATGTGTCCCATATCTCCAAAAAGCATCCAATCAGGGTAAGTAGCTCTATGGATTATTTCATCCACTGAACTAATTTTCTTTAATTCTCCAGTTTAAAAGGGTGTGTTAGTGTGGAGGGCAGCTTGTTTCCGCTCCCCTAGAAAGGCCAGAAGATGCAGTACTTTATCCCTCTGAAGAGTTATTAGACCTATCAGTCCTAGCCCCCATGGACTCTGACCACCCACTTCCACCACTGAAATTGCTCTCACCACCCTGTGCCAAAAGGCCTTCTTTTACCTCTGTGATCTTTGCATTTGTCTCTTCTTAGGTTCCATGTCCTGGGTTTACTCTTGCTCTTTGGGCTGCTCATTTCCAGTCTCCTTTGTGGGTTTCTCTAAGTCTGTCTTGGTCCATAAATGCTGTTTCTTGGTCCTGGGCGCTGTCCCTTCTCAGGCTACAGACTTTTTGAAGATTATATTTCTACTGATGTCTCACATCAATATCCATAGTTCAGACCTCTGTCCTGAGCTTCTGGCAGACACCCCAAATGCCAACTACAATGCACTTCTTTCTCCATCCCCTTCCCTCCATGCCACGCCCACTGACACCTCCCAGTTATATGTATATTCTTCTTCTTCCTCTTTTTAACTTTTTATTGTACTGACAAACAACTCAAAATTTCCCATTTGAACCCCCATTCAAGTGTACAATTAATTCAGCAGTATTACTTACATTCACAGTAGATTGTTACCATTACCAATACCCATGACCCTACTTTTTCATCACCTCATTCAGAAACTCTCCACCCACTAAGCTGTAAGTCTCTTCCCACCCCCTTCTCTCTCCCCCCTCCCCATAACCTATAAACCACCATCTGTCTGTATGATGTTTGCATCTTCTAGGTGTATCTCATAAGTAGAATCATGCCATATTTGTCCTTTTCTATCTGCTTATTTTACTCAACGTGATGTCTTCAAGGTTTACCTGTGTTGTTGCACGTATCAGAACTTCATTCCTATTTACAGGTGAATGATAATCCACTGAGTGTATATGCCATTCTGCTCATCCACTCATCTGTTGATGGATACTGTGTTGCGTCCACCTTTTGGCTATTGTGAATAGTGCTGCTATGAACATTGGTGTACAAATATCAGTTGAAATCACTGCTTTCAATTATTTTGCAATAAGAAACGATGATTGATACATGTTACAACATGGATGAACTTTGAAAACTTTATGCTAAGTGAAAGAAGACAGTCAAAAAATACATATTGTATGATGACATTCATATGAAATGGCCAGAATAGGTAAATTTTTTAAAACAAATCAACTTTATTGATACATATTAATAAAGCATACAATCCATCCAAAGTATACAATCAATGGTACTTGGTATAATCACATAGTTGTGCCGAATAGGTAAATTTATAGGATAGAGAGTAGATTGTGGTTGCTTAGGGCTGGTGGGTGGGAGGGGAAAGTGTTTGATTTCCAATCGGTGCAGGATTTCTTGTAGGGGAGACAAAAAATGTTCAAAATGTTGTGGTGGTTGCACAAATCTGCATATATCCTTTTAAAAAAGGGGGAAAAAAACATTGAACTGTACACATTAAATGCGTGAATTGCATGGTACGTAAATTATATCTCAATAAAGGTATTTATTAAAAATGGATTCTAGGGTGGGGACCCGCCCAGCCCGGGCGGCCGCGGCGGCTCCTTCTCCCCTTCCTGACCCTCCCTCCCCAGGTTCTACATGGAACTGCCCGGAACTGGTGCCAGGAGCCTGAAGGGTGCCAGGAACAGAGCCGCGCGGAGTGGGGGCCTGAGCCGGAGCGCAGCGCGAGCGCCCGCCCAGCCGTGCCGCACCTATCGCAGCGCGCGCCCTGTCCCCGCCCCCGCCACGCCGCAGGGAGTGGAAGGCTGACCTTACTGCATTCGCGGAACCGGGCCTTTATTTCTTGTCTGCTGCGCTGAGCACCGCGGTTCTCAACGCCAAACACCAGGGCACCTTAGAAGGTTTAACTAAAAAGAATGCTCATCCTGCCCCAGTCCCTGCTAAGAAGAGACCATGGACCCAGTCTCGATGCCATACCTGTCTAATCACATGGAGCCCAACAAATACGGAGTCACTTCCTCCACACCATTCTCGGACAAGTTCTTGGAGACTTCGGAAGACCTTTCGCACGGAATACAGATGGAGCCGGTGGACCTCACCGTGAACAAGCGGAGCTCACCGCCTTCCGCCTGGGAATTGTCCCTCCTCGCTGAAATTCTGGTCGTCGCACAGGAGAGCCTCGCCCGGGCTGGCCATGCCCTCCCCTAGCCCCTCCTCCCCGCCCCCCAAGAAGTACTCGCCCCTCCACCTGGGGTGCAGCCTTCCGTGCCGCTGTCCATGCTCTCCCCGCACGGAACACGAAGCCCAGGGATACTACCCGTCGTACAGCCTGTCGTGGTGCAGCCCGTCCCGTTTGTGTACACCAGTCACCTCCAGCAGCCACTCATGGTCTCCTTGGAGGAGGAGATGGAGAAGTCAAATAGCAGCATCAGATACCTGTAATTGAATCAAATGAGACGCTATATTACAGAAAAAATTTAAAATAGAACCTGGGATTGAACCACAGAGGACAGATTATCCTGAAGAAATGTTACCTCCTTTAATGAACTCAGTGTCCCCCCTGCAAGCATTGTTGCAAGAGAATCATCCTTCAGTCGTACAGCGCAGGAAGAGAACTTTACCTGTGGAATTTCCAGATACCCAAAGGAAAGGGAGGATGCACAGCCGGGATTATGCCAGATAAACAAAGTCTACACTGATAGCTCTCACTTGAAAGCACATACAGGAGAAAAACCCTACCAATGGACCTGGGAAGTATGCACATGGAATTTTGCTCAGTCTGATGAACTAACAAGAAATTTCTGAAAGTGTGCTGAAATCAAACCTTTCCAGTGTCCAGACTGTGCCTGAAGCTTCTCCAGATCTGACCATTTTAACCTACATAGGAAATGCCACATGCTAGTTTGAATGCCACCGCCTCCCACCTCAGCTGACATTCCCCTCTCCTGGCTGTCCTCCCTCCCTTAATGTAACTCTTTTTTTTTTTTTAAGATACTTAGATTACATAAATGTTACACAAAATATATAGGGATTCCCATATGCCCCACTCCCCACACCTCCCACCCCCTCCCACATGAACATCCTTCATTAGTGTGGCACATTCATTGCAATTGATAAACGCATCCTGGGGCTTTGCCATTAATCATGGACCATAGTTCACATTGTAGTCTACACTCTCCCACACAGTTCTGCATGTTATGTGAGATATAAAATGGCTTATATCTGTCGTTGCAACATCACCCAGGACGATTCCCAAGTCCAAAAAAAGCCCCTGTATTCCAACTCTTTTTCCCTCTCCCTGCCCCCAGAGCCTCCACTGGCCACTGGCTCCACATCAATGTTGTAATTCCTTCCACTGAGAGAATCACAATATGTCTATAGTAGAATACCAGTTAGGCCACTCTAGTCCATAGCTCTTCCCGCAATCCCGAGGATTCTGGGATGGTGACGTCCACTCCACCTCCAATTGAGAGGGCGCTTATATCCCATGGGAAAGATGGACGGGACTATCCTGCCAGCAGCTGCAGATTCTCTGTGTTCCCTGGGATGGCCATTGTCCATCATCATCTCCCCGCCAGGTGTCCTGGGTGAGTCCAATGAGCTGTAGAGTAGGTGTTGCAACTCTGCCAAGGTTCTGGGCCCAGCTGGCACATGGACAGCCCAAAGACTCGAGTCTGTGGACGTACACCTACAAACTCCAGCACCAGGTATAGGTTTAAATAGAAGGGACGGATGAGCCATGTGCAGAGAAGACAAAATTGAATCAAACTCTGTCACTCTCAGAAGCACAAACTCCAAAGTAGGGCCCACTGGCAAGGCACCAAACTCTGGAGCTATCCTGACCATAGGACCTGGGTGTCTTCAGAGCCCTCAGGAACCCCACTATTTGGGGGTAGTATCTACTTTGGAAGTCTATGAGATCCTATTTTTTACACATACATTTTAATTTTGATTCAGCTGGTCTGAGTCTTTGAATTTATACCATTCAAAATTTCTGTATGGTCAGTAGTAGATTTTCTCTAATCTTTCCTTCTCCTTATCATAGGTCAGACCTAAAGAATGAGAACATAGTTTTTTTTTTTGTTTTTGTTTTTGTTTTTTTTGTTGTTGTTTGTCTGTTTCCAGGGATGCTAAGCAAAAACATAAAATATGTTTTATGTACTGAAAACAGGAAACTTGTAAACTAACATAACCAATTCTCAGTTTCATCATGTATTCCCAAAAAGAAGTCAAAGTAAATTTATTAAAAATACTTAAATAAGGGATCATAGATCTCAGTGTAAAACTTAATATTATAAAACTCCTAGAAAACATAGGAGAAAATTTCTTGATATTTAATTATGCAAAGAGTTCTTAGATGTGACATCAGAAGCACAATCCATAAGAGACAAATTAATAAATTGGAATTAACCAAAATTAAAAGCTTTTGCTGTGTGGGGGACACTGTTCAGAATATCAAAAAGACCAGTTGCAACTGGGAGAAAATATTTGTATGTCACAGATCAGTTGAAGAAATATATCCAGATTGTATTCTTTAAAAAGAAGCCTTAAAAACTGAAAAATAAGAAAACAAGTGACCCAATTTAAAAAATGGAGGAAAAAAAACAAAAAAAGGAGAAACAATATGAAGGTCATAGCAGCAGAGAAGATAATATGGATAGCAAATAAGCACCTGAAAAGATGCTCAGCATCATTGGTCATTAGAGAAATGCAGATTAAAATCACAATGACATGTGATTACACATTGTACTAGTTATCTATTGCTCTAACAAATTACGCCAAAACTTAGTCTCGCAAGACAACATACATTTATTTTCAGAGTTTCTGAGGACGGGAATTGAGAACAACTTAAGTGGGTCCTTTGCTTTAGAGTCTCTCACAAGACTGCAAGCCAGGTGTCAGCTGGAGTTGTGGTCTCAAAAGAAGGCTGGGCTGGGGAAAGATGTGTTTCCAAGCATGCTTATTGACAGGATTCAGTTACTTGAGGGGTCTTGGACCAAGGGCCTCAGTTCCATGAGTACTGTTTAAAGAATACAAACATAATTTTGCACTTGTCCAAAGTTACTCACTGAAAAAATATTTCTGGTACTGTTGTATTTTTGTTCTACTGGTAAGCAGATGTTGGTTTTGTGATAAATCAGCCTCCTTTTTTTTTTTTAAATTTATTTTGTACATTTAATAATTGAAAATATAAACAATTAAAAACTAAAAAGTAAACACAGATGAATAAATATATACATTTCTCAATTAAAT
>JAQZBX010085098.1:0-13173 GCA_029593785.1 Cabassous unicinctus | reverse complement strand
AGCCCGGAGAGAAATGCAGCCCCGGGAAGAGAGGAAGCCAAGAAGCCTGAACCCTGGGCAAACGTCGGCAGCTGTCTTGCTCCAACACGTGACAATGGACTTTGGTGAGGGAAGAAACTTGTGCTTTATGGCCTGGTAACTGTGAACTTCTACCCCAAATAAATATCCTTTATAAAGACGAACCCATTTTTGGTATTTCACATTAGCACCCCTTTGGCTGACTAATACAGCCATCCAAAATTTAGACGTTTGACCATAAAGCATCTGGGCAGAGAATCCACAGATGCTGAAGAAACTGAGCCCTGTTACCCTCATTTAATTACTCATGCTCTTCAAGAGTCAGTTGTGTTTCTTCCATTCCAGGGGAGGAGTGTCAGTAGATTTGTGTTATCCTAATTAGAAGTAAAAAATATCCTTTGAAAATAATCTAAATACTAAACAGTATTGAGAAGCCTTTCTCCAATCTCCTTTCCCAGTATGAATTTATTCGTTTGAAGCCTTCTCAAGGTCATCAGAATGAGAAACCTACTCAGGAACAACACTGATGGAAAGCTACTCAGGAACAACCACAAGAAAAACCTTAAGATTATCTACATTAGATGAGTTGGTGCCAAGGAATCTAGAGACAGGTCTTTTATTCAAAAGAAATAAGGTACAGGAACAATCAAGTTGAATTCAGAAACAAATGAAAAGCAATAGCATCACACTGGTGAGCAGAGAATATTGTCCGAGATATTGTTACAGAGAAATTTGAGCAATGAAACTTTGTCATTATAAAGCCATACATAAAAATACCATGCTTTTTCCAACATGTATTCCATTTTTTTGTGTGTGCTTTTATGGAGCTTGTTTTATTTGAAGAAAAGAATATTGCCAAAAATTTTAGTTAAAAGTTTCCTTACAGTTTATTAATCATGGGGAAGCTGTCTGGTTGGGCAATGCAAATATAGAGCTTTACAAAGAAAAATATGTCTAGCTTCAAACTCAAGACACCTATTTTACGGCAATTGTGTTGGTGGTGCATTGAATATTTCTACTATGTACAAAGATATGTATTTTGATTCCTTTTATTCTTTTATTTTTAATATATATTTTAAAAGATGCTTAGATTACATAAATCTTACACAAAAATTACAAGGATTCCCATGTTCCCCACCTCCCACACCTCCAATAACATCCCACAAAAACATCTTTCATTAGTGTGGCACATCACCTGCAATGAATATACACATCGTGGGACTTTGCCATTAAGCATGGATCATAGTTCACATTGTAGACCACACTCTCTCTCACACAGTTCTGCATGTTATATGCTGATGTAAAATGGCCTATATCTGTCATTGTAATGTCACTCAGGATAATTCCCAAGTCCCAAAAAAGCCCCTGTATTATAACTGCTTTTCCCTCCCCTGCCCCAAAAGTGTCCAACATGTATTCTTAGGACACATTCCTGAACACCATTTGAAGAGAAAAACTAAAATATGGTAGATCTTATAGTCCCCAGGGATTCATTAAAATCTCTTTATTTTGGGGCATTTACCTCAAGGCACTCTGAGTGTTAGTATATTGTGATCAAAGCACCCATTTTAGAAATGGCAAAAGGCATTTTGAATAGAATAGCAGGGGTGAGGTCAGAGTTCTCTCACATCAAATTCTTTGCTTCTCTTATTGGAGTAAATTGTTCTTTAAGTGTCATCTATTCTCACTTCTTTCCAGCAGCACAAAAAAGCTGTTTCTGCCCACCTTTTGAATAAAAACAATGGTGGGCAGAATTTCTAAAGTGACACCCTAAAGATGTCCTGTTTTGATCATTGTGAATTAGATAATTATGTTTGTGATTATTATATTGTATGCCACAGTTGACCTAAAGCTAAGGAGTTCATCTGGGTTGTCCTGATCTAATTACATGATCCCTTTAAAGCAGAGAGATTTTTCTGCTGGTGACAAAAGAAGAAGTCAGATTCAAAGCATGAGAAGGATTCAGTATGTCATTGCTAGCTTTGAGGACAGAGGGGACCATCTGCAAGGAATAGAGAGTGGTCTCTAAGAGCTGAAAGTAAGCCCTCAGCCATCAACCAGAGAAATGTGGGAACCTCAGCCCTAAAATCACAGGAAACTGAAATCTGACAATAATATGAAAGAGCTTCTTCCTGACCAACACCCTGACTTCAGCTTTTTTGAGAACCTAAGCAGTGAACTAAGTTGAGTTTGCTTGGACTTGGATCTAAAAAACACTGAGATAGTACATGGATGTTGTTTTAAAGCACTAAATTTGTGGTAATTTTGTGTGCAGCAATAAAAATTAATTCAAGTGCAATCTTCTAATTTGTAGTAGGAGTGAAGTTTCATTTGAATTTTGTATTGAAAGAAAATTTTTTAAAAGTCGATTTGTCTGACTGTCTGCCAACTAACTTCATTGACTCTAATCTAGCTAAGAAAGGCTTAACAAAGATCTTTGAACAAACAAACAAACAAGAAGATGCTGGATGAGCATAAAGAAGAATTTGAAAGCATACGTAGAAAAATAACAGATTATATGGGAATGAAATAAAATTTTAAAAATACACTGGAGGCATACAACAGCATATTTGCAGAAACAGATGAAAAAATCAGTGAGCTTGAAGACACGGCCTCTGAAATTGAAAATACAAAACAACAGATAAAGAAAAGAATGGAAAAATTTTGAACAAGACTTCAGGGAGATAAATGCCAGTAAGAGACATGCAAACATATGTGCCTTGGGTGTCCCAGAAGGAGAAGAGAATAGAAAAGGGTAAGAAGAAATACTTGAAGAAATAATGGCAACATTTTTCCAACCCTATTGAAGGACATAGATATCCACATCCAAGATGCACAATGTACTGTCATCTGAATAAATCAGAATGGATGTATTCGAGATATACTAATCAGAATGTCAAAGACAAAAGACAAAAAGAATTCTAAGAACAACAAAAGAAAAACTGCATTAGATACAAAGGATTCCCAATAAGATTAAGGGCTGATTTCCCAACAGAAACCATGGAGGCAAGAAGGCAGAGGTATGATATATTTTAGATACTGAAAGAGAAAAACAGTCAGCCTGTGATCTTATATCTGCCAAGATTGTCTTTTAAAAATGAGGGGGAGTTTAGAATATTCACAGACAAACAGAAACTGATAGTTTGTAACCAAACACCAATTTTGCAGGAAAAATGAATGGAAACATTACAGCCTGAAAAGAAAAGACAGGAGAGAGAGTCTTAGAAGATAGTCCAGAAATAGAGATTATGTAAGTAAAAGTAGCTAAAGTTGTAAAAAGTGTGATGAAAATAAAATATGACAGTTAAAACCCCAAGGTCAAAATGGATGAAATAGGAACTGCCTTTTAGTTACAACATTGAATGTTAATGGATTAAACTCCCCAATCAAAAGACACAGTCTGGCAGGAATGGATAATAAATTATGAGTCATTTATATTCTGTCTACAATGGACTTACCTTAGACTCAAAGATACCAATACATTGAAAGTGAAAGACTGGGAAAAGATACTCTACACATGTAGCAACAACAACAACCCAAAACAGCAGATGATACAGACTTTAAAAGCAAAACTTTAATTAGAGACAATGAAGGACATTACATATTAATAAAAGGGGCAATTCACAGGAAGAAATAACAATCATAAATGTATATGCTCCTAACCAGGATGCCTCAAATTACATGAGGCAAACATTGGCAAAACTGAAGGGAGAAATAGATGTCAATACAATAATAGTTGGAGACTTCACTATACCACTCTCAGCATTGCAAGAATATCTAGGCTGATGACCAATAAAGAAACAGAGAGCTTGAATAACATGATAAGTAAACCAAACCTAATAGACATACAAAGAACATTGCACCCCAAAAGAGCAGGATGTACATTCTTATTGAGGACTCATGGATCTTACTCCAGGATAGGCCACGTGTTGAGTCACAAGATTGAAATTATACAAAGCACTTTTTCTGATCATAGTGGAATAAAGTTGTAAATTAACAAGAGTTAGAAAAAAACAAAATTCACAAATACATGGAGATTAAACAACACACTCTTAAATAAACAGTGGGTCAAAGAAGCAATTGCAAAATTAATCAATAAATATCTCGAGATGAAAGAAAACAAGAACACAACATAACAGAACTTATTGGATGCAGAGAAGGCAGTGCTGAGAGGGAAATTTATGTCTCTCAATGCTTGCATTATAAAGAAGAAAGACCTAAATTCAAGGACCTAACTACACAGCTTAAGGAACTAGAAAAAGAAGAGCAAATGATAGAAGAGGAATGAAATTACAAAAATAAGAGCAGAAATAAATGAAATTGAAAACAAAACAAAACAAACAAACAAACAAAAAAAACAGAGAAAATTAACAAAACCAAAATTGTTTCTTCTAGAAGAGCAATACAATCAACAAATCCTTTAGCTAGACTGACAAAGAAAAAAAATAAATAAATAAAATGAAAAATCAAAACAGTGACATTACTGCTACCCACAGAGAAATAAAAGAATAACATGAACAACTCTATGCCACCAAACTAGACAATGTAAATGAAATGGAAAAATTTCTAGGAACTTATGAACAACCTACACTGACTCTAGAAGAAATAGAAGATTTGAACAAACCAATTACAAGTAAAGAGATTGAAACAGTCACCAAACAATTCTCCAAAATGAAAAGCCCAGGCAGAGATGAGTTCACAGATGAGTTCTACCAGGGCTTCAAAAATTTAATACCAATCTTACTGAAACTCTTCCAATAAATTGAATAAGAAGGAATGCTACAAAATTTATTCTATTAAGCCAATATCACACTAACACCAAATCCAGATGAAGATACTATGAAAAAAATTATAGACCAATTTCCCTAATGAATACAAATGCAAAAACTCCAATAAAATACTTGCTCTTCAATTCCAACAACACATTAAAAGAATTATTCATCATGATTA
Organism: Cabassous unicinctus; assembly: GCA_029593785.1. Taxonomy (NCBI): domain Eukaryota; kingdom Metazoa; phylum Chordata; class Mammalia; order Cingulata; family Chlamyphoridae; genus Cabassous; species Cabassous unicinctus. The sequence continues at coordinate 8,205 of JAQZBX010085098.1, read as the reverse complement.
AGTGGGTTTATACAAGGCATGAAAGGGTGTTTCAACACAAGAAAATCAATCCACATAATACACCACATTAATAAATCAAAGAATAAAAATCACATGACCCAATCAATTGATGCAGAAAAGGTATTTGACAAAATATAGCAAGCTTTCCTGAAAAAACACTACACAAGATAGGAATTGAAGGAAACTTTCTCAACATGATAAAGACTGTGTATGAAAAACCCACAGCTAACATTGCACTTGATGGTGAAAGACTGAAAGCTTTCCTGTTGCGATGGGCAACAAGACAAATATGCCCACTGTCACCACTGTTGTTCAATACAGTGCTAGCAATTCTAGCTAGTGAAATCAGGAAAGAAAAATAGATAAAAGGAATCCAAATAAAAAAGGAAGAACTAAAACTTTTGCTATTCACAGATGATATGATCCTCTACCTAGAAAGTCAGGAAAAATCTACAACAAAGCTGTTAGAGCTAATGAACGATTTCATTAGAATGGCAAGACACAAGAATAATATGCATAAATCAGTAGTGTTTTTATACACCAGTAATGCTCAATCTGAGAGAAAGTCAGGAAAAGAATTCCATTTACACCAGTGACTTAGAGTCAAATAATTGTGAATAAACATAAAAAAGGATCTAAAGCACCTGTATTCAGAAAACTACAATGCATTGATAAAAGAAATAAAGAAGACATAAATAAATGGAAAAAAAACATTCCATGCTAATGGATTGGAAGACTAAATATTGTTAAGATGTCAATTCTGCCCAAATTGATATACAGATACAATGCAATCCCTTTAAAAATTCCACAACATTTTTTTAAAAAGAAATAGAAAACGCAATTATCAAATTTATTTGGAAGGGTAAGGGAACCTGAATATCCAGAAACATCTTAAAAAGGAAGAGTTGGAGGAGTCTCACTTCCAGACATTATATTAACTAACTATAGTGGAAGAAACAGCATGGTACTGTCATAAAGATATACACACAGACCAATGGAACCAAACCGATGGTTCAGAAACAGACCCTCACATCTATAGTCAAATGATTTTTGGCAGGGCTTTCAAACCCACCTATCTGGAGCAGAACAGTCTATTCAACAAATGGTGCTGGGAGAACTGGTTATTCATAGCCAAAATGAAGAAAGAGGACCCTTATCTCACATCTTATATAAAATTAACTCAAAATGGATCAATGACACAAATATAAAACCATAAGTGTCCTAGAAGAAAATGTAGGGAAACGTCTTCAAGACCTGGCAGTAGGTTGTGGATTCTTCAGCCTTAGAACAAAAGCACGAAAAATGAAAGGAAACATGGATAAATGGGACTTCCTTAAACTTAAACACTTTTTTGATTCAAAGTCCTTTGTCATGAAGGTATAAAGGCATCCCACTCAATGAAAGAAAATATTTGAAAACCACATATCAGATAGGGGTTTGATTTCTATTCTATATAAAGAGATCATAAAACTCAACAATAGAAGAGCAAGCAATCCAATTTAAAAATGGGAAAAAGACAAATAGGCATTTCTCCAAAGAGGAAATACAAATGGCCAAAAGGTACATGAGAATCACTTCAATTTCACTAGCTTAGGAAAATGCAAATCAACACAACAATGAAATATCATCTCACACTACATAGAATGGCCTTTGTTTAAAAACCAAAACAAAACAGTAAACAATAAGTGCTGGAAAGGATGTGGAGAAATCCGGTCACTCCTTCACTGTTAGTGGGAATATAAAATGGTGCAGCCTCTGTGGAAGAGACTTTGATGGTTCCTTGGGAAGCTAAATATAGAACTGTCATATGACCCAGCAATTTCTTTACTAGGAATATATTCAGAAGAAATGAAAACTGTGATGCAGACATTTGAGCACCAATATTTATAGACACATTATTCACAATTTCCAAAGGATGGAAACAACCTGTGACCATGAACTGATGAATGGATAAACAAAATGTCATGTATACATATGATGGAATACTATACTGTTGTAAGAAGAAATGAAATTGGGACACATATGATAATATGGATGAACCTTGAAGACATTATGTTAAGTGAAATATGTCAGACACAAAAGGACAAATATTGCATGGTCTCATTAATATGAACTAAATTAAAAAAAATAAATGCATGGAGTTAAAACCTAGAATATAGGTTATTAGAAGATAGAAGGAGGGCTGAGAAGGGGTATTGATTCTTAATGTATGTAGAAGTTTTAATTAACTTGGCTGTAAAAGTGTGGAAATGGATAGAGTTGATGGTAACACATAATGAGTAGAACTAACACACCTAGTTTATGAATGGGATTTTGGCTGAAAAGGGTAGTCTAGGGATGTAAATGTCAAATGAAAGAAAGCTAGAGAATAATCTAGGCACTGAATAACATAGTGAAACCAGAGGTGGGTGATAAGTGTGGTTAATAGTACAAATACAAGAATGTCCATCTGTGAACTAGAACAAATTGACATCCATTTTGCAATATCAAAAACATAAAAATATATTTAGCTACCAAGAAAAGAGAATTTGCTGCCAAATTGTACCTTAGTTCCTTTACTTATCTTATCTCAATATCAAATTTTGTAAACCTCTTTGTCAGACACACTTCATAGAATAAAGGTAAATATATAGTAAATAACAATGAGGTGAAAAAGGGATAGAAACTGAATGAAGTCAGAGAAGAAGCAAGCAGAGTTATAATACACAGACAGCAGCGAAGGAAAAGCCAGGGAATAGGATACTGAAAGGCATGTGGGGGGGAGTGAGAAAAGATTTTAGGGTCCTTAGACCAAGATTTCATCACCGATAATCAGCATTTTTGTCTCTGATCCCTGCACTATTACTGGCCCCAGAATCACAGAGGTAGGTAGGTTGTGTGATATGGGCAAGTGTTGTGAAGGGTTTTAAATAACCAAGACCAACGTGAAGTGCAGCCCTATTTGATACCTTCACTTAGAAATGTTACTGCTTAACTTAAACTCTTCAGATGATGAGAAACCAAGAATAGAAATTTCTGTTATATTGGCCTCAACAACATGGTGTAGTTACTCTTCCATTACAGAAGAGAGGCTTTTGAGAAGCACCATAGTATTTCAATGAAGCCAGGGAAGTCTTACAAACCCTGTACCACCGTAACTCTTCATTTTTTAAGTATTTCTGGTGCTTCATCATTTTTTATACATATACTTTTTATTTTTTAATATACTTAGATTACATATGGACTAGAGTGGACTCACAGGTATTCTATTGTAGACATATTGTGATTCAAGAAATGGAAGAAATTACAATAGTGGGGTGGAGCCAGTGGCCACTGGACACTTTTGGGGCAGGGAAGGGTAAAGCAGTTCTAACACAGGGGCTTTTTCAGGACTTGGGAAGTATCCTTAGTGACATTACAACAACAGATATAGGCCATTTTACATCAGGATATAACATGCAGAACCGTGTGGGAGAAAGTGTGGTCTACAATATGAACTATGGTCCATGCTTAATGGCAAAGTCCCAGGATGTATATATCCATTGCAGGTGATGTGCCACACTAATGAAAGAGGATTTTGTGGGATGTTATGGGAGGTGTGGGAGGTGGGGAACATGGGAATCCTTGTAATTTTTGTGTAAGATTTATGTAATCTAAGCATCTTTTAAAATACATATTTTAAAAAATGCTAAAGTAAACTATCTTTAATAGTTACAGGGAAAAAAAAGTATAGGGGATTCCCATATACCCCAGTCCCTATCCCTCCCATATTTTCCCACATTAACAACATCCTTCATTAGTGTGGTAGATTTGTTAAAACTGATGAACACATTTTAGAGCATTGCCATAAGCACGGATTATAATTTACATTGTAGTTTACACTCTCTCCTGCACAATTTCTTAAGTTATGACAAGGTATATAATTGCCTGTATCTGTCATTGTAATGCTCCATCATTTTGAATGGGACAAACTGAATATAGAGTCTATCTGACCAATCTTAAAGAGACAATGGGAAGAAAATATTTCACAGAGACTAAAAAACTTACCTCCTATAAGCAAACAGAAGGCTTTTATTAAAGTACACTATTCATAACTTCATCTTTTATTTACTTAGAGGTGAATCATTTGAAGTCTAGATAAAACATGAAAACTATATTTCATTGTGATTTAGCAAGGCTTTCTATCAGAGGAAGGTATGGGGAATGGGGAGTTCATGGAGAGAAGGACTGTCTATGGCCATACTTCACATGGTTCCTCCTATAAGCACTGGGTTAAACAAAGCAATAGGGTCTACAGCATAGGGTGAGGCATATAAAAAATAGGATAAGTTTCTCAATATGCTTTCTGAAAAAACTTTATGGAAGAAGCTATTCCCATACTCTTAGAGAGAAATGTCTCTGAGTTCAGCTCTCTTCCTGGTTACTCTTTTAGAGAATCACAAGTAAAATTTTTATAATTTTTCTTCATTGGATATTTATATTAATTCCCACAAAAGTTTTCAATGCCTAAGGCAAGCTTTCAGCATCAGCAGCTCTAAGGAAATCCTTAATCCCTACCCAGTCCCAATGAATTATCCAACGAACTACTCAGCTCAGACAGTCCATGGGCATAAGCAAACCAAGGGGATAATTAATTATACTGCAACACTTTTTGAATTGCAGATGAGGAAACACCATTCCCTTCTCCATTTGCTTTGCTTAAACACATTTCTTCTAGAGGCAGGAAGTCTTTGAAATCAGTTAAAGGTGCACATAGATGAAACATATGGGAGTCCTGGCCTCACAACTTAACTGTTGCATGAACTTAAGTCTCTTCACCTCTTGAATTTTCAATTTGTTGATTGTAAAAAGTAACTAGGACTAACAATATTTTATTTTAAAACACTTAATATTAATGTCTCACTATTCTTCTCCCATTTGTATTTTTAATCCAGTAAAAAAAAAGAAAGAGAAATGAGAGAAATAAAAGGAAAAAGAATTATTGCATACTTCTCATTTGTATTTTCCTTTAATTTTTAAAGATATGCAGATGAATATATCAACTTACACAGAAGAGTGTTTAATTTTTGCTTTTAAATGTAGTTGCAAGCTGTTAAAGATGGGACAGATTATCTTACAAAATGTCTCTATTACCTGGGGGACTAAATTACTACCCACTAATTTGATCTAAGAATTAAGTGCTTTGCACATCATATCTGCTATGCACCTTCAATGAGAATAAATTGAAAAGCCTTGGTGGGTGTAAGAGGCAAAACAGGGATGGGAGAATGGCATGGAGATATTGCCCATGTTTTGCACTTTTACTGAAGGGACTGGTGGCTACCAGTAGTTCCATGTGTCTCAGTAAACTCTTATGCCCCAACACTTGACTTTTTGTTAAACATGCACTGGAAGAATTGTGAGAAAAGATTTTTGTTAAGTCACTTATATCTCTGACCTTGAGCTTCCCAACAAGTAAATGGAAATAAGAAGGCTTAGCTTTAAAAAAGTTTCCTTTTTAGAGAAATTCTAAAGATATAACATATGAAAAGAAAGATTCCATGGATCAGAGAAAGTACTGAAAAAATGTTTAAATATTTTTATTAATCCTCCTTAAAGATGTGGAATTCAACTGGAGAGAAGGAAGACACCTCATTCAAGTTCACAGAGCTAATTAATATACAACTAAGCTTAAAGCTTAATATCCAAACTATTAATTACAAATCTAAAGTTCTTTTCTTTTAAAAAGATAGTACATTAATGTCATAAGCTTCCTTGCTGTGGGAAATAAGACAACCAATGAATGGATCTCCACATGAAATTTTCCAAAGAATCCTAAACTAACTCCCAGCTCTAGGAGAATGAGCAAACTTCCCACTTATGTTTGGGGAAATTTTGCAGAAGGTAGTTTTGAAAGAGATCATTTAAATTCCCAAGGGATGAAGCTCAGTCAATGATTCCTAGATGCTTTTTCAAGCTCAGAAATGAATTGGTTGAGTTCTTATGAAATAGAAATTATTCATTGCAAACTGAATGACTGGATTACCAAATTGTACTCCAGGTTCTGACAAAGCAATGTGAGGGTTTTATTCAACTGTGGACACTTAATCACTGGTATGGTAGAAACGGGAATAGATGACAACTGATGTTTGTACTATTTCTGGTGTAGGTTCACTTCTTTCTCACATTTATACATAGGATAAAATAGACCCTTATTTTAAACTCTTCCATTTAAAGTTGTTTCTTATTTAGATGAAGTATCCGGTAAATAATTCAGAAACTATATGGATTCAAATTGGAAACCTGGATGGTGTGTGTTTGTATATGAATATTCATGGAACTAAACAGATGGCAAATACAACAAAGTGGGAGGTGCTGGTAGAGACAACTTTGTCTTCCTTCTGCACTGCAGTTTCCCCACAAATATAAAATAACTACCTAGGAGATAAAACAGGAATAAGAAACACACCATGCATTAGGTGCCACTACTGGACACAATTAGCAAATCTACCACATAGGTGTCCAGATAGACAAGTTTCAACAAGGGCTTCAAGTCAAAGAACTAGTGGAGACAAAGTAGGGTAATCTCAAATCCAGGAAAATTTTTACTAAAGAATAGATACAAGATCCTATCTGAGCCAGATAATGAACAAAATCCAGATGCAATGGTTCAGATTATCATATACCACAGTGTGTTACTAACGCCCACATAATGATCAAAGGACATGAGGTGAGATCAAAGATCTCTATGCTACCAAAGTAATGTGCTACATAGAACTGAGCCAAGTTCTCAGTATAGAAAATGTGTTCTTCTAGCAAGGGCCACCACAATCATTGACCATGGCTGTAGAGAAGAGGCATCATCAAAGACAGAATAGAAAGAAGCACCTGAGATACCCAATGGTCCAGATTGTCTTAACTGTTGCAAAAATGAGAAATTTCCCTAATATAGTATCTCAAGTTAAAAAATTAATAAACTACAAATGTTACTTTCTGTTTCCCTGAATTCTATGTTAATCCAAGCAGAATGAATTCACCCTCACTCTTTTTCTTTGCCCTATCAGTAGCTATAGGTAGAATTCAGTTGAAAAAAATTTAATCTTCAGAGAGAAGAAAAGAAGTGAGAATTTAGGAAGATCAGTGGCCTAAACCCTGAATTCCTTTGTTCTGCTCCATGCTCTGTTACCTTTAACTGACTTTGGTGCATGTCAGAATCCCATATGAATCCTTATAAATTACAAATGCCCATACCTTTCCAAGATTGATCTGTTGATTCAGAAACTCACTGCATTATGCCAACACATTTGCATTTTGGAACAAAGGATGATGTCTTTCAGAAATTTATTCCTACCAAAATTGATAAATGCAGAGCTTGTTTTTTCCTTGGGCAACTGAAAAAAAAAATTGCTTTGAAAAATTAATTAAAGATACCTTCCCTACTTTTTTTGGAGTTTTTCTAAGAATTTTTTTAAAAAGATGATTTTATACCCATAACTACATACCTGCATACAAGTATATATTTCATGCATTACATATTGATCTATGTGCTTTGAAATTTCAAAGCCACTATTCCAATAAAATAAATCACTAATATTGATAAAGAATCCCTACTGAAGAAAATATGCTCAGTTCAGTTCACTGATTCTTGTGTCTTTTTACACCTGGTCACTTGGATATCTTGGATGAAATATGCTTTACAAAGGATCTATTTTGTCTAGATCTGGCTTTTCCTTTGCCAGAATTTCTCCACTATACTGATGGCCCTGAAAAAACAAAAGTATGGATAACACTTTGAAGTTTCCATAATGAAATGGAATTATTCTTTAAATTAATCTTCAATTTATCCCATTAATCATATTAAAAGTAAAATATTGAGTTTTTCTGCTTTTGAATTCACAGTGGTATATAATTTCCAATATTCCAATAACCAAAGTTGTGCTGTACTTATGTATGTGTCATTTTATTCTGAGTTCCTCAAAATATTTCTTTTTAAAACATTATTTGAAAAAAATCTCATAATTGCAACACATCATTTTATGATTTTTGTGTATCAGATCTGTGTTCATGTATAGTTTTGTATATATATAGTTTGTAAAATAGAAATAATAATAAAATATTATTTAATATTCTGGTTTTCAATGAGAATTATTAAAAGCTCTCTTCCTATATTGTTATAATTTCCATATCTAAGTATAAATTTAATGGTGTGATAATATATATATTTTATAAAAGCATTTATTTGACCAT
>JAQZBX010085097.1:0-13170 GCA_029593785.1 Cabassous unicinctus | reverse complement strand
TTTTTTTTTTTTTTTTTTTTAAGATTTATTTATTTCAGTGTGCAAAGCAGTGATTATAGTATTAAGTATTCTCATTCAGGTCCATATAAGTACTTCTACTTATGATCCTTAATTGCTCCATTTTGCCTGCTATTTAATCTTGTAAGCCTGTTCAAATAATTTTTGGGAAAAAATGCATATCTACCCCACTGTGGTAAAGATACACCATATAATAAAATTGGTCAAAGTAATTAGAACTACTCAAATCCCTGGCAAAGATGTTGACAATCAAGGCTAAATAATACTTGAAGGGGGAAAAAAAACTCTACAAGGATTATGACACAGCAGAGGCTTTAAAAGATTATGGTTTAGATGTCAGTGGATTAGGGAGGGTTATTTTTGCAGAGACCTTTTTCCTTTATGATTGTGCCGTGAAGGTCAAAAGTGACGTGAAGGATGCCTCTCTGTTAGAGTGAGTTCTGTTTTCTTGCTCAATCCTGTGTCTTCAAGATCCTGGAACCATGTGGCCCTCCATAGATATGCACAGAGTGCACTAGTGCTTTTATTAATTTTGCCACCAAATTACACAAAAATTTAACATGGTTCACAATTTTCTATGTAAATTTTTAAGACAAAGCCCCAGTTGATTTTTTTAATGAAATTTTAGTCCTTATTTTAAGTGCACCACTTTTAAATCAGCTTTTTCCATTGTTAACTGTCCTTGGATAATGGGAATTTCCTATGTATCTATAGTTTATATTCTTTGAAGTTTAATAGCTGAGTCAAATAGTGTGTATGATAAAATGTTAGTAACTACTGCCAAAAAAAAATCAGCAGGTAACATTTAGTTAGTATTTTGGGTCAATGATTTATTTGTCTTCAAACCTTGTTTGACACGTTTTTACTTTCATATTTCCTTTTTAAACCTTTGTTTGTTTGTTTATTTTAATTAGAGAAGTTGTGGGTTACAGAACAATCATGCATAAAATACAGGATTCCCATATAGCGCCATATTATTAACACCTTGCATTGGTGTGGAACATTTGTTACAATTGATGAAAGCACATTTTTATAATTGTACTATAAACTATATGCTCCATGGTTTAACTTATGGTTCATTGTGTTGTGCAGTTCCATTGCTGTTTTTAAAAAGGTTTTTATTCTAGTACCATATATACACCATAAAATTTCCCTTTAACCACATTCAAGTACGTCATTCAGTGCTGTTAATTATGTTCAGGGAAGCGGGTGTGGCTCAATGGATGGAGCTCCTGTTTACCATATGGGAGGCCCCGGGTTTGCTTCCCAGGGCCTCCTTGTGAGGGCAGGCCGGCCGGCCCGCGCAGCGCGGTGGGCTGATGCAGCAAGACCTCACAGCAGGAAGCGGGTGTGGCTCAATCGATAGAGCCCCCGTTTACCATGCGGGAGGCCCCAGGTTCGCTTCCCGGGGCCTCCTTGTGAGAGCAGGCCGGCCTGCGCGGCGCAGTGGGCTGATGAAGCGGGGCCTCACAGCAAGGGGGAGATAAGCGGACATGGAGGAAACACACAGTGAATGGACACAGTAAAACACAAGCAGCAAGGGGGGGATAAATAAATAAATAAATCTTGAAAAAAAAAAAAAATTATGTTCGCAATGTTTTGCTACCATCACCACCATCCATTACCAGAACTTCTCCATCATCCCAAATAGATACTCTACATTTTAAGCCTTAATAAACCTTTGGAGTTTTTTTTGTGTGTGTTTGTTTTTAGGAGGTACCGGGGATTGAACCCAGGACCTCGTACATGTGAAGCAGGCACTCAACCACTGACCTACACCTACTCCCCAACCTTTGGTTTTAATTTAAACTAATAGACTTCTACATAGGCCTTCTTATGGTCTACTGACTGTGTTAATTTCTTTTTTATGGAGTGCTGGGAGAAGTGGAGTTAATTTTAGAAACAGCTTAGTTTCTTGATATTTATAATATCATAAAACAAAACAAAGCATTTCTTAAATTCAGTCTTTAATTGCTTTCTGCATGTGCATTGCTTATATACCTGACTTACAAGTATGAATGAAAAAGGTACCATTTGTAGTTTTCCTTGAACACTTAAAATTCATCCAGAGCTGTTTATATTTTAAGTATTTTTCTTATAAGAATACTCACATTTCAACTAAATAGAAGTTTTAATTGAAGAAGATTTAGAAGAAGTTATAAACTGTAAGATTTTAGAGAATGTATATGTATCTATAAGATTAGTAATAGGGGGCAGTCACTTTTAAAACTTTTTTGTGTGTGTATCAAGTATAATACCAGGAAAATAAGAGAAATTTAGGATGGGAAGACTGTAAACCTACAATAAAACTGAAGCTCTTTAAGAAAGAGGTTGTTCAACAGGTACACTGTACTGAACTGAATCTATGAAATTTTCAGATTCTTTGGAGGATAGAAGGATGAAAACAACTGTGTTTATTTTCTAGTGCAATCCTGAAATGTGGTTTGTACTCATCTAACCTTCATTACTAACTTTAAAATGTAGGTTGCCAGTATGTCATATGGTTACACTGGGTTGTCAGTTCTACGCTCACTTTTAGACATGGAAAGACTTTTGGAGTGGAAGCCCTTTGGGGTTAACTTTAAAAAAATAATCCCAGCTCATCTTCTTTTCCAGCCTGAGGCTCTGCTGGTGCCAGGGGCAGACAGGACTAGCAGGACGGGGGCAGGGTCCACGCCGGGTCCCAGCAGGAAGCTGGGTGGGAACACTGCAGCAGGTGAGCGTGAAATGGCACGCGCCTCCAGAAGGACACTGCGTGTGCGCCTCACTGCTGTGGCCTGTCACGGAGCTCTCTGCTGCAGTGTTTCTAGGGAGTGAACTTGAAGGGGATATGCTTTATTTCCAGACATAGCGCCTCTCCCCCGATTCATGACTCTTAGTTTCAGGAACCTAGATGCTTTGCTCTTTCTACTGCTATTCATTGTTTATACGTGAAGAAGGAAAGAAACAATGTGTGATTTTCCTAATTTATTCTAGAAATAATTTTTGGATTTTCTAGGACAATGATTTTCGAACTATTTGGCCTCAGGATCCCTTTACAGTCTTGAAAATTATGGAGAACTCCAAAGAGCCTTTGCTTATGTGGGTTGTATCTTTCAATAGTTTCCCTGTTAGACAATAAAGCTGATACATTTTAAAAAGATTTTTTGTTGCTTTATTTTAAATAAAAATAATAAACCTCTTACATATTAGTATAAATATTTTCAGAAAATAACGATAGTCTCCAAAAAAAAAATAATAATGAAAAGAGTGGCATTGCTTTACATTTTTGCAAATCTCTTTTAACGTCTGGCTTAACAGAAGCCAGCTGGCATCTTGCATTTGCTTCTGCAGTCTGCTGGATGTCATTCTGTTTGAAGTACATCAGAGGCTGGCAGCCTTAAGCCCTGTGGGCCAAATCCTGTATGCTCCCCTTTTTGGTATAGCCCACAGCCAAGAATTTTTTTTCTGTTTTTATCATTGAAAATAAAAAGATGATTTCATGACACATGAAAATTATATGAAATTCACACAAATAAAGTTTTATTGGAACACAGCCATGCTCATTCACTTACAAATAACTAAGGTTGCTTTCACACTACAGTGGCAGAGTTGAAAAGTTGCAGCAGAGACCATATAGCCCACAAAGCCTAAAATGCTTACTATGTGACCCTTTAGAGAAAAGTTTGCCAATCCCTGAGGAAAATCTAGCCTCACATAGCAAAATGGAGGAGTATTTTATAGCCTTTTTAGATAATTGTGATAATATTCTTAGATACTACACAAAACTTGGTGAATGGTAATTTCTTAAAGGTTAGTTGCAATGTAAAAGCTGAAACCATATCAGCCAATTTTGCCCTGTTACATTAAAGTTCACTGGTCTGTCTTGCACTTGAACATTTAGCCATGCATGATTTAGTAGCATCATGCATAAGTTATTTGTAAAATATCAGTTCTTTGAAGTTATACAGATCTGAATGTTGTTATACAGTTTTTAAAAAGCACATTTGTTAATATCACAACCTATCTTATCAGAGGAGTCTATACAGTCAGGAGGCCTTCGAGCTTATGGCCATGGATACACACTTTCCAAAATTCTGATTTTTGCTTGAAAGTTTGAACTTTGTCATTAGTAACAAATACAGTTAATTTCCTTGAAGGAAGAGGCTTGCTTCATTCGTTTTTGAGAAAATATCTGCCCAATACCCAAGTCTGAGTAATTACAGTTTATCAGCTACTCTTTCAAGAAAAATGGTGTTCCATGAAAAAAGTGGACTGTGCAGCTTATAACTGAATCACAGCAACTTTGTCTGGAGACAGCCTTTGTACTTGGGGTGTGCAGCAGCAGTGCTTTGTAAGAGTCTCCCATTTTGTGACAAAGAATATTAGAAAGAAGTGTTTTTAGGGCTGAGATCTAGTAAAATTGATACTTTTTATTCATAAATGTTCTTCAGTGAAACTATATAAACAGGGATGCGTGGGGGTAAGGAAAACAATGACTAGTATGTTTTGGTGTCACTCCTAGATTTTTGCAGATTAGCTAGTAGTTTTACCCACCATTGCTTTCTAACCATCAGTGCAAATGTCAATACAGGGAAAAAGCATTATTGCTATTATAAATGATTTTGAGTTCTCAGAGCCCCTAAAGGGGGATCACTGCTCTAGGAAAATAACTATATTGTAATAATGATAAAGTATAATTATTTGGGTGAATAATATTTCAGTTCTCAGCCTCAAGAGGCTGAACTCACTGTAGCTTTGCAGCACTGAATCAGAAAAGGTTGCCAGAATCTTTTCCAAATCCTAGCTGCCCTGAGGTGTGGGGGTGGGGAACAGTCTGACCCAAAATTTGTCTGCAGAACAAGACTCCATGGGAACTGAGGTCTCAAAAGCCAAACCAGGGCTCCAGATTGCCCTAAAATGATATTTAAAACTTGAGTAATATATGTGGCTTTAAACAGATTCTTTTGAAAATTAACACATTGAATTTTAATTCTTTTACTTTTCTTTAATACTCTTCTGCTTTGGGGGATGCCTAAAAGATATACTTCTTTATTCACCTTCCTTTTGACAGAGCTTCACTTTCAGTAAAGCATCAAATTTATAATAACTGTCCTCCTCCGTTCCTTAACTTTCTTTCCATATGCTATCAGGAAAAAGAAAATCCCAAATTTTTGTTTCCATTGAAAACCCCAAGCCTATCCCATGAGGAATTTGCTGCTACTGTTTATAGTGGATAACTTTTTTGTTAGTTCTTCTAGAAGAGCTTTAAGAGGTCTTAAGAATCTTTGAAACCTTTATTCCTCTTATGGGTTAGGTACTACTCTGGCACTCTTATTGAGAAGGAACAGGATTAAGAAAGAAAGAAAAACAATTCCTGAACTTGGAAAACAAAAATTAATCAGGGGAGTGGATGTAGCTCAGTGGTTGAGTGCCTGCTTCCCCATGTACAAGGTCCTGAGGTCAATCCCTGGTACCTCCAAAAAAAATTTTTTTTTATCAAAATATGATGCTAGACTTCAAAACAGAGCTTGTGCTGTGGTATTGTTATAAAGGAATAACATCAGGGATAGGTAAAAGAGCATGGAAATATTTTGAGACAGTTATGTAACAGAATAGGGAGAAAGGACAAATCTTGAGAACTTTTCAAGATATTAATAGTTAATTTTGGTTCCAGGGCTATAGGAAAATGACAGTACAGGAGACTGAATTCAAATAAAGACCACAAAAAGTGACTCATTCAATAAATATTTTAGTATCTCTGCCAGGCACTGAAACTTGAAGGCTTTCCTTGCAAGTAGGTCAAAGGTTAAGACCTGTGCCTTGCTGGACTAGGTGGCTTGGCTGTGCAGGAATCTGAAGTATAGAGCTAACGTTTAATGGCATGGGTCTTCCTTTCTGGTGGAGAAACTCAGGCGCTGTTTCACTCGACTTGCCCGTGGTCAGCCAGTAAGATCGTGACAGATTGGAATCATAATTTTGATATGGGTTCTAAACTGTTAGGTACTCCCCATGAACTTGGCAGTTAATGTCATTTTTCACACTGGGATTATATTCAAAGCTGTGTAAAACTTGTGAAGATTGGAATAAGAATTTGGTTGCTAATGAAATTCCTTCTGTTTTTTAAATTGTAATTTAAGACTTTTGACTAAGAATTAATTATAATTGGAAGTATATACCTCAAAATACTTTGTGATACCTCAAAATACTTTAAAAACTATTTTGAAGTAGCATCATGGATTTGTAGCTTTCTCAGTTAAGTCCTAAGTGCCAGGGAACCTTAGTAATAGAAGTTTCAGTCTCATGTGGGCTTACAGACTTTGCCTTTTGCCCGTGGCTGGGGACTCTTCCTCCCCTTTTGCTTTCTGTCTTGCAAATACATGCTGCATTTTGGTAACAGTGGAGACTTGTAGAGAAAATATAAGTGAATTAGTATAAACCAACAGTTCCCAAAATAAATTCCAAGGACAAATGAGGGATTTTATTTAATAAAAAGATAAAAAGGGTTCAGAGGACAAATAAGTTTGAGGAAAACTGGTTTAAATGCAGTTCATTTACTCTAGGACATCACGTGTCTTTGATGTCATGGAGATGCTCCAACAAGGACTTAGAGTATCTCCAAACTTATGTGAACAGGAAACCTAGTATTTCAAAGCCACCTTCCTGATCAGTATTCCATGGCATGCACTTTGGGAAACATCGAGCCAAATCCATCTGTGTTCTAGAAAAAGAGTCAAAGCTAGGCCCTATTACATTATTATTATGTATAACAGTCCTTTTTGTGTTTATTCCTAACTAGATTTTATTTTTATAAAAAGCTGTGGTATCAGGAAAACAGTAAGTTGCAGGAATAAGTATTATCTGATTGTTAAAATGCTTACCAATGTTGGAAATCTTCTGTTAGCTTTTCCTAAACCGAAAATAGATTGTTTATAGAGAATTGCTCTATTTTTAAATTGCAGGTGTTGGGGATCAGCCAGGTGAGGTAGGTTACTCAGGCTCTCCTGCAGAAGCACCGCCAAGCAAGTCACCATCAATGCCGTCACTGAACCAGACTTGGCCGGAGCTGAATCAGAGCAGTGAGGTTAGCAGAGCTTCCCTTTCCTTTCACTAAGTTAACTTTGTTAAGGTAAGAGGCTCCAAACAGGCTCATTTCAGCAGAGAACTCTTTCAGCGTGCGTGCCTAGTTGACAGAATGTACCCTGTGATAAAGAAACAACTTTTTAAGGTGTTCAGAGTGTTTTTCACATACATGCTAGATCTGGTCCCCAGCCCTGGCCCCCACTGACACCCTGGGAGCTAGGCAGGACAGACACATGAAGGTGGGAGTCAGAAGGGTGCCTGCCTTGCCAAGAGCCCAGCAGTGCAGGAAGAGCTGCGGCCTGCACCAAGGCCTCTGCTTCCCCATGAGCTGCTGCTCACTGTCCCCTGCCTTCTCATTCCTGTGGGCAGGGTGGTGGCCATGCATTGGAATCAGTGCTGGAAGGATCTTGGGAGCCACTAACCCCCCTTTCTGCATGAAAAAAAAAGTGTTTTCTACGACCCAGGTGATTTATAATAATTTATAATTATTATGTATTATAATAATTTATACTAGAGTTTTATTTTATATAAAATGGAGTGATTTAGCCATTATAAAATGCAGTGGTTGATGATCTGTCACATATGACCAAGCAGTTTGTAAAACAGAATTTGAGACAAGATGCACTGCTCCCTAATTATTTTAGAACTGTGTCATATAACAAAGTAGAGCCGCTCTGATTAGAATAAGGGAAGAGGGCCTGCGGCCTCACCTCCCCACAACAACTCCAGGGCACTTGCAGTAAAGTCTCAGTGCCCTTGGAACTCTGATTAAAAACACAGCTCCAGCCTATCAGAGCAGTTTCTGTTGTACACAAGCTACGTTTTTATCCTTATTTTCTATCAATTTTAGATAGTGCTACAAATATAAAAGTTTGCCGACTTTCAGGAAAAAGTTCTAAGCTTCTCTGCTTTCCATGTCTTTTAAGGCCAGAAAAATACTGGATTAAAGGGCACCCTACTTAAGTTTGGACAGTGGAAAACAGAAGTAATTGGCAGTTTTAATCTACTTGCTGTGGCTTTATGACTTAATCACAGCCAAGATAATCGTCTGTGTTCTGTCATTACTTGTTTCTGAGGCATCATAATATAATACCATTGGTTGTCAAGCCGTTACTATAAGTGTTTTTCTAGAGGAAGGGACTAAGCCTTGAAAGAATTTGCTAGTGGAGAGGCTTTATAGAGTGTAGTGCAAGCACTTTTACTGCATTAATTCATTACTTTCATTTTTTAAAGTCAGTTTATAAATAGAAGCAGCTCTTTCTAAAGCATCTCAATTTGAAAGCCCATATTAATTCTAACTACAATTGCATGTGATCATAAAAGAGTAGGGATGAAAGTCCTTTCTAAATTCTGATTTCATTGTTACATTTTCCCTCTTTAATATTCCTGTTCAGTTTTACTTTGTAGTATTTGGCAGTTTGGTCCTGAATGTCATAGTTTTGTTTTTTGTTTTTGTTTTTTTACTATATGTGAAAAATCAAAATACTGATAAAACTAGCATTAATTTTAAGACATCTTAAAGGTTTTTCTAAAAATACCTCCTTAGGATATGGAATTTGGTTTCCTACCACAGAGCATTTACAATACGCCTTCCACACATCCTTCTGGTGTGGACAGGCATGACCAGGGCGCCACTGACAGAACCCCTTGTGGCCGTATTTCCGATGTGCCAGGCACTGCTCACAAGCTGTTTGCATATGTGAGTTCACTGAATCCTCACAACTATCCTACGAGCTAGGGGCCGGTAAGCTCTCCGGTGGTGAGATGGAGGCACAACTAGGGAAAATAACTCGCCCAAGGACTTCCAGCACATGTAGGGTTCCAGGCAGCTGCTTGCAGAGCCTGTGGTCCTAACTGCTATGCTACAGTTAGGAAGATAAGAGCATCTGCTTACCCTTGAGGGTCTGGCTCACCCACAGTCTTGGGAAACCAAGTTTAACTCACCCAAATGAGGTATGTAGGTAAATGCCTTCTTTTTGGCAAAAATCTCCTGTACCTAAACTTTTTTCCATGATTAGATAATTAGGTAATATTGGTAAGTCACTTACCTGAAGTGAGGTAACACGATAAAATAAATTATTGTGGGCTTTCTGCATTCAAGAAACACTTTAATTGCATCAGTATTTCTTAGTTTAATATCTTAATTTTCATGATAGTCAAACTAATTTATAGGAAAAGATGTTATTGGTTCTATTAGCCATTTTTGTACGTAATTTCACCAATATGCTCATTTGCTAATAGTTTCCACCTATATTCTCAAATTGAATACTTATTTTAAGTAGTAAGTCAAACTTTGAATCATAAAATATGCACTTTCCCATTTATAATTTATAATTATAAAGAGGATTTTGGTTAATGGAGTTAGGTGTGTTTGTGTGTAAACATTCGTGTGTATATATTGAATATGTGCAGGTGTTTTTCCCTCTTCAGAGGATAGTACAGTTTATATGAAAAAATTCTATACTATAGAATAGAATATATTTTATTGCTGAGATCTTCAAAGCAAATAGAATTTTCTATAATTAATACTGACTTCTCACTCCATCTATTTGAAGAGGTATAATATTTCTTTATGTACCTCCTTCAGAAAAGTAGGACTTCATATCCAAATGCATCTCTTCCATGTAACACACACTCAAATGCTTGGTTGCTCTCATGGCCGCACTCTGACTTCCTAGCGTGGGGCGGGGTCTGACTGGCAGTTCTGTCTCATCTGGCATGGCCCTGTTTGTAGTGCTGATTGCAGGGGTTGACTTGCCCAGATTGACATAAACTGAACAAATTCCAGAATTCTTTGCATTTTATCTCAATTGTATTTTATTGAATGTTTATACACACATATAAAATAAGTGCACGTACATGACAGGATCATCTTTCAGGGGTCACACTGGCAAATCGCACTGACTTGAGTACTTAGCTACTCAAGATTCGTTAGCTTTACCAAATCAATGCACAGACATTGGAATGTTAAAGAAGGATGTGAAGTTACTCTTTCTTCCTCTAGTCAAGACAAACCCCTTTTTACTTTGTGGCCATTTGTACAGCTTAGACTCTGTTTCTATGTTGTGTTTTGAATTTTAATGCATTGGGTAAGGCTCTGAATCTCTTCCCTAGAGATCCTAATAAATGTTACTAGGCATTGATTGAGAAGCTGCTCACCCTTAGATTACAATTGAGCTAGTATAAAATGTTTATTGAATAGAGAGATAGAAATCATGGGATTTTGTCCATCCTAGCCAACGCAGCTTGCAGTGCAGCCTCTGAAGTACTTTGCTGAGTCTTCTCCAGGGACCTTGCCTCCATCTTTCTCACCGTGCTGACTTGTGTCTCCTCTGTCTGTCCAGCAGTGGGAGACATTTAGCGAACGCTCTTCAAGCTCACAAACTCTGACCCAATTTGATTCTAACATTGCACCAGCTGATCCTGTAAGTCAATCACTTAGCTTGCTTGTTTGAAATTAATTTTATTAACCCAAATTTCCATTCATTATGGTTTTTAGATGTTATGCATGATTCAGTGGAGTGCTTAGTGGGAAATGGTGGCAGGCTTTTCAAATTTTGTGTGCTTAATGGTGGAAAGAACATTTTTCCATTCTTTGTATTTTCTAGTTATTTTGCTAAGAGAAAACTGTATGTTTTTAAAATCTGGTACATGTGTTGTCACGTCTACAGAAGCATTCTATGACAGCTGATTTAGTTAAGCTTGTTTTCATTTGCTAATTAAACATACTGCTTATTTCAGTGTAGTGACACTTATGTAAATACTATTTTATTTGTATGCTTACACATCATTGTAATATGTACTATGTATGTAAATATTTATGCATTGTTATTTTTTAACAATCCAAATGATATGGCTTTGATTTCGTTAGTATGTTGGATTCTGTTAGACTCAAGTTCAGCAAAACAGTACAGAGCTGTTGGTCAGATTCCCACTGTGCAAACGAGCCTCTGTCTTGTCTTCCTGTGGTTTCCTGTGTTGCTTAAAAAATGCTACAAAGTTTACATCCTGATTTAACAAATCAATTCAATCCCCATAGAGTTAATTTCATATATGCCCCACCTGTCCCTCAAATTATCTGAAAACATCAAAACTTGAGCTGTTAATCATTCTTCTTGCTGCTCACTCCTCTGCTTTTTCTTTTTCTTTATTTATTTTCTTTTAAAGGGAAGGACATGCTAATAAGCACCTTCCAAAAAGAAAAGAGGAAGTAAGTAGGAAGGGAAGAAGAGAGCAAAGGTAGGCTTTTTAAAAATGAGTTGAGTGGAAAGATATGGAGAAAGTGACACAGGCAATCATTTTAGATGTTTCTGATGAAAGACAACCAGCATTTATTAATTAAATGTAAAAATGGCCTTGTCATTTTACATGGATTTTGGAGAAGTGGCATTTAAAGATAATAGTATATCTTCAACAGTTTAAATTAATGGATCTGTCTTGTGTTTTATAATTTTACGGTATTAATATCTGTTTGAAACAAAAAGGATGCTTTTACATTTATTCAATTCAAACAAATAATGCATGGAAGTTTTTAAGTGTTTTTTTATAGTCTACTAGTTATTCTAGGGTAAATTAGTATGTAGATCATGTAGATCATCTATGCCTTTTGCTTCTCTTTTCTTGCTACTTGACTTTGAAGGCATTATTCTTTGATTTTCATTTCTACCAAATTGAGAACAGGAGAAATAAAAAGGCAAAGCTTAAAATTTTTGCTGCTTATTAACAGCTATAATTAAGGTTTCTTGGAAAATAAGCTAAAAGAAGGTTTGCCTTAGCTTTAAATTCCATTTCTCCATATTATTCTTATCTCCTAGTTACAATTTTATTTCAAGTACTCAATGAACGTATTTTATTGTTAAGGAAGGTTTGGTGTAGCAATAAAGAAACTATTCTACTTTCTAATCCTTAAGAAATAGTGAAAATAATCACTCATGGTATTCTGATTCTTTGTCAGGCAGAAACATTATATATAAAAACCTAGAACTCAGAGGCAAAATAAATTGACTCATGACTGGAGTGAAATGCAGGGGAATATTTGGCTTAGTAACAGTGATGTTCTTGTAACTTCTTGGGAATAATATCCAAATTTATCAGTGTCAGCTCTGGTGTTTAGAATGCTATAGATCATTACTTTCCTGTGTTAACTCTAATGTGACCGGAGGTTCTAGGAAAATAAAAGCCTTTTAACTGGTGTTTTTAACTTGATTCTAGACCTCTGCAATTGATAAGTAAAGTTGGCATTCTTAAATATTTATAATCTGATACCTAGAAATAGCTTTCTTTTTTATGGTGGCAAACTTGAATCTAAACTTTGTTCCCCAACCTGTAATCTCACCTTAAACTTTAAATAAGCAGAATGGCCTGCTTGCCCCAAGGGGTCTGTTTCCTTAACCTTCATTGAAGACTGACCCAAAGTATTGCTGCTTTACACACCACAGCCTGTGTCCCCAGTCCTGCTTGGTCCTTTGCAAGGCTCCTATTCATCAGGAGTATAAGTAAATATGGCCCATTTGGAGTAGAAGGGAGATCACTTAGGAGGTAAAAAACCACTGCAGTTCTAATACGAATCCAGCATACCTTACAGTGTTAGAAACATCTCATGGAGTATTAAAAGGAATAAAATTTGATAATTAGCCCTTTGCTCAATAAAATCCAAGATTATGGTGGGCTCTAAACTGCTCTGTAGCCCTTACAGATGCCCGTCAGACAACACATTGACTTCACATGTAAACTTGGGGTGTTCAGTCATCATTTCCCAGAATTCTAATGAAGCTGAGTTTCTGATGAAAGGTGATTATTTTTGTTGAACTGTTTATCCGTTCATAGCCTCTGGTAGAATCTGCTTCTGCTAGGGTGTACTTGAACCCAAATCCTGGGGAAATTCTAGACTGATGAGAAGTATAATGCTCTGATCTTTGCCATGGTTATGCCTGCTCTTGAAAGCTGCAGAAGTTGTGATACAAAGATGTCAGAAACAAGATTCCAGTCTCAAGTAGTCTACAGCCAAATTATTTTAAGTCGATGATTATAACATAGCACACAGTAATAAATATCATAGTATAGCTGTGACCAAAACTGGCAGAGAAAGGA
>JAQZBX010085096.1:0-13196 GCA_029593785.1 Cabassous unicinctus | reverse complement strand
AGCTAAAAACTTCTCTCTAAGCGCTGCTTTGGCTGTATATCACAAGTTTTTGCGTGATGTTTTCATTTGTATGTATATCATACATTGCTAGTTTCCTTTGTTATTTTTTAAACATTTGTTAATTAGTATTATGTTGTTTAATATCCACATATTTGTGAAATTCCTTAATTTACTTCTGTTATTCATTCATAATTTAGTTTTATTGTAGTCGCAAAATATACTTTGCATGTTTCAATCCTCAAATTTATCGATGCTTGTAAAATCAGCTTTTGTATATTCTCTTAAGAATGATTTGTGTGAGCTTGAGAAGAATGTGTGTATTCTTCTATTACAGGCTTCAGTGTTCTATTAGTCTATGTTCTTAAAAATATATTTGCTTCTATATCATTTTTTTATCTTCTGCCTAATTTTTCTATCCATTTTTGAAAGAGGGAAGTGAAATCTACAACTAGTATTTTTCAATTGCCTAGTCTTTCTTCAAATTTATAATATTTGTTTAATATATTTAAAAGTTCTCTACTTAGATATATCATGTTTATACTTTTTACCTCTTCCTGATTGATTGGTTCTTTCATCAACATAAAATTCCCCTTATTTTCTCTAGTGACATTTTTCGGTTGTTTTAAAGTCTATTTTCTCTAATTTAGGTGTAATAATCTAACTCTTTTCGTTGCAGTTTGCATAGCAAATGTTATCTTATTTTCATTTTCAATCTTTTGCATCTTTTAATCTGAAATGATTCTTTTATAGACAAACAACATTTAGTTGGAACTTGTCTAACAATATTTGTTATTTGATTAGATATTTAATGCATTCAGATATAATATTCCTATTGATATGGTTGGATTTAAACCTTCTATTCACATATTTTCTATATATTACACTTTTATTAATCTGTTCCTTTTATTGTTTTCTTTTCCATTAAATGAATATTTTAGTGTAACATTTTAATAGCTTTAAAAATTTTAACTATTTTTCATAATTTTCTTTGTGGTTGTTCTAAGGATTACAATATACATCTTACTTGTTTTATTAGATTACTTTATAAATCAATTTAGATATAAACAATAAAAATTATGCAATATGCAATTATTTTGTCTTTTTAAACTATCTATACTTAATTACCTCCACCAGAATTCTTTGTATAGTTTAATTTTAATTTGTATTTAAATTACTGTGTAGGGAACTGACTTTCAGGCTGACAAATTTCCTTTAGTATTCCTTTAAGGGCAAGTTCAGTAGTGATAATTCTCTGTTTTTAATGTCTTCATTTCTTATATTGAAGGTTTGGCTGGATATAGGATACTAGGTCAAGAGTTATTTTTTGTTGCAGTATTTTAAAGACATCATACCACTTTCTTCTGACCTCCATTGTTTCTGATGACAATTCAGCTGTTAATATTATAGACTTCTCTTTTTACATGATAAATTGTTTTCTCTTGCTCCTTCTAAAATTTTCTATAAATTTGGATTTTAACATTTTGACTATGGTGTGTATGGGTGTTGAAATCTATGTTTTCTGACTTAGATTTTTTTGGGCTTCTTGTGATTATGTATAGATTAATGATTTTTAAAAAAGATTGGGGTGATTTCAGCCATTATTTCTTTCAATATTTTTCATAGGCTTCTCTCTCTGTCTTCTTCTTGTATTCCCAATGCACATATGTTAGTGCATTTAATAGTGTCCCACATTTCTCTGAGGCTCTGTTTATGTTTCATAATTCTTTAAACTCTTTGTTTTGCTGATCACATAATCTCTATCAAGATATCTTCAGGTTCACTGAATCTTTCTTCTACCAGCTCAAACTTAATTTTCAGGCCCTTTGGTATATTTTCATTTCTTTTCTTGTAGTTTTTTTCTTTTCTTTTTTTTTTTTAATATATACGTCCTATTTGCTTTGTTTTTTTTAAAAAAATCATTTCTATCTTTTTATTGTTACCTACTTGATGGGACATTGTAATCCCAACTTCCTTTATTTCTCAAACATGCTTCCCTTTAGTTTCTAAAAATTTATAATAGCTGTTGGAAGTCTTTGTTAAGTCAAAGAGCTGGACCTCCTTAAATTGTTTCAATTGCCCATTATTACCATATTTACGAGTCACTTTTTCCTATTGCTTTGTATGTTCCTTATATTTTGTTGAAATTTGTGTATTTTAGATTGTATAATGTAGCAACTGTGAATAAAACTTCCCTCTGGCACTTGTTTCTTTTTGCGTATTTCCTTGGTGACTTGGATGGACTATTTTAATAAAATGTATTTCACACACAGCTTTTAGACTCTGGGGTTCTTTCTCAAAAGGCGCAGTGTATAGTATATTCACAGACTCCCTGTTGACAAGTGATAACTTAGATTTTACCTCTTCTCTCTGTAGGCATGTGCCTCTCTGGTGCCTCTATTGATATCGCACCAAGCTTTTTCAACTGTAATAGATCACTGTTCTGTTGGTTTTGAGAATACCTGGAGTACATGCTTGGTATCTGAGTGGGTTTCGCTGAGATAAATGAGCCATTCCTTTCACCTATATGTCTATCTTTATGCAAATAGCATGCTGTTTTAATTACTATAGTTTTAATGTGAGTCCTCCCCCTGTTTTTCTTCCTTTTTATGATTGCTTTGGTTATTTGCAAGAATTTTTACTTCTCAAAAAAAGCCTTCTGTAATTTTGATAGGGATTATATTGGATTTCATTATTTAAATGTTAACAATATTAAGTCTTCCTATCTATGAACATTGGATATTTTCATTTATTTATGTTTTCTTTAATTTCAGGCAATAATGTTTGGTAGTTTTTAGTGTACAATTATTTCACTTCCTTGGTTAAATTTATTAATTTGAATTCCTGTAGATGCTACTGTAAATGGAATAGTTTTCTTGATTTCATTTTCATGTTATTAATTACTATGCATGTATAGAAAAATGGGCTTCTGCATGTTTATCTTGAATCCTGTAATTTTGCTGAATTCATTTATTAGTTCTAGTAAATTTCTTCTATGGTTGTTTTCTATAGATAGTATCATGTCATTTCTGAATATGGGTCACTTGACTTCTTCTTTCTAATTTTGATGATTTTGATTGCTCTTGTTAGAACTCCTTGTACAATATTGAATAATGATGGACAGCAAGCATCCTTTTCTTGTTCCTGATCTTAGGGGAAAGCTTTCAGTCTTCCAATATTGAATGTTCTTGCATTGGATATTTTAGAAGGTCTTTATCATATTGAGAAAATCCCCTTCTATTCCTAAATTTCTGAGATTTTTATATCATGAAATAATGCTGGATTTTGTCTAATGACTTTCTGCATCAATTGAGATGATAATTTGTATTTCATCTTTAATCTTATTAATGTTGTGTATCACACAGATTTTCTTATTTTGTATCATCATTGCATTCCTTGAATTCCACTTGATAATGCACATAATTATAATAATATACTGCTGTATTCATTTTACCATATTTTGCTGAGGATTTTTGCACCCATATTCATGAGATATTGGTTTGCAATTTTCTATTGTTTATTTTATTTTTCTGGCATTGGTGTTATTGTAATGCTGGCCTAATAGAATGTTTCTGGAAGTAAAATCTACACTTCTATTTTTGAAAGTGTTTGAAAATGATTAGTGTTAAATCTTCTTTCAATGCTTCATAGAATTAAGCACTAAAACCATCTGGTCCTGGACTTTTTTTTTTTGATAGTTGTGCAAATACTGATTCAATCACTTTACTTGTAATAGATCTGCTAAGATTTTCTGTTTCTTTTTGTGTCAGATGAGATAATGTGTACATTTCAAAGAATTTGTTAATTTCATTTAGGTTTTCTGCATTGGTGACATGTAATTGTTCATAGTATCTTATAATTATTTCTATGTCTTTAAGTTTGGTAGTAATATTCCTGCATTCATTCCCAGTTTGAATCATTTGTGTCCTGTTTCTCTTTCTTTTCTCTCAGTCTGGCTAAATGTTTGCCAATTTTGTTGGTCTTTTCAAAAAACTTTTGATTTTGTTGATTTTATTTTTTTATATTTCCTATTTCAATAACCTCTGCTTAATCTTTAATATATTTTCTTTCTGCTACTTTTTCATTAATTTTTCTCTTGCTATTTTAGTAAAGTGAATTTTCCTTAGGTATGAAATTAGGTTATTGATTCATGATTTTTTTTCTTTTTAAATGTAGGCATTTAGAGCTCTAAAAATCCCTCTGAGCACTGTCTTCACTATATCCCATTAGTATTGGTATATTTTATTTTTATGTTTGATTCATCTGAAGATAACTCCTATAGATGGATATTGCTAAGATGGTGGAATGGGAAGGTTCAGCTATCAGTTCCTCCACCAACACAATGATTGAACAGTTAGGAACCATAGGGATCAAGTACTTTGAAATCACAGTCTAATTGAACTCTGGGAAAAACTGAAGGAAGAGACTGTTAAACTGTGGCAAATTCCAGTAAATTTCACTCTAAATGTATGGGCTACCATCTGCATTCTCCAGATTCATGACAGACAGTAGTAGGGCCTGCAGCCCTGGATCTTGATGCAACTTATTTGTGCCAGGGTGAGATATAAATACTTAATCCTCTAAACCCCAGGCATATGTGTTCAGATTGCTAATCAGTACTTTTTGATCAGTTGTTTCAGATTTCTGGAAACCAAATTTTAGGTTGACAATCGTTCCAAAATTGTGGCAGTTTGAATTACTTTTTTGAATCCCAAAAAGAGAAAATTAATTTTTTTAACTAATCCATTCCAGTGGATATGAGACCTTTTCATTTGGGTTACATCAGTGACGTGTGATTCAGGTTAACTCTGCCCTCTTGATGGTCTGATATAAGCAGAGACACACAAAGAAAAAGGGTGATCTGCTATATTTGGTCCAGCCATATGAGAGAGAAAAGAGGCTGCCCTTTTGACCTGATCATGTGGGAGAGAGGACTCCAAGCGTGCTTGCAGGTACAGCAAAGGGAGAGAAGCCCTGTGAGATTGAGAGCTCTAGCTCTGAAAGTTATAAGCTTTAAACCTGGTGGCCCACAGCTGAGCTCCTGGAAATGGTAGATTGTGGAAGAGAAGACAGAGACCTCAGCAAAGATCACCTGCTATCTTGCTTTACCATGTGGCAACACACTAACATCAAAAATACCTGACTTTGGTGAGAAAACACCCCTTATGGTGCCTTGATTTGGACATTTTATGGTCTCAGAACTGTAAGCTATTCCCCAAATAAATTCCTGCTTATAAAAGCCAACAAATTCTGGTACTTTGCATCAGCAGCTCTTTGGTAAACTGAAACATCCCCTAATTAAAAATGAGAAAGGAATCTAAAAGACAGTATTCATTCTCAGAACAACAGAAAGCCATTAAAGTGCTGAAGTAGTTGGGTGAGTGCTGAATCAAGAGAAAATGCTTGGAAAGCTATAGGAGAATGTCCTGGTGTTCTTGTCCCCTTCCTCAGTCCCTTCCCAGTGCAGTGTGGAAAAAGCACACACTCCCATTGTTGGTCCTTGACATCTTTCTAGAGGGAGCAGAATAAAACTTATGCACATCCTTTGTAGCCTGTATGTCATTTCCAATCTAGCTGTTGGAAGCCTGAAAGTCTGAACTGTAAACTTGCTTCAATAACACTGTCCTAGAACCTTTCCTGAGGCAGAGAAGCAGCTTTTAGAGAACTAAAGCAGGGTAAGAAAAAATTAAGTCAAAGTGGTTTGGAGCAAAGGACCATGTGCCTTAAATCAAACAATAAATGACAAAGGAGGGGGTGAAAGCTTACTTCAAAGGGAGAAGAGGAGACACTTGAAATCCTATAAACACTAAACATGGGAATTCCTAAGACCATGAGCAATCATAAGCCTAGGTAAGGAAGTAAGTCCCACATCTCCACACAGGCTCACATATGACAGAGGGGTTAATTCACATTAATCTCTGGCTGAAGTTCATGAAATGAAAACCATTATCTGAATAAAACTGTGAAAAGAGAGAGAAAATTACAAAGAATGTAAAAGGCATTTTTTATATTCTTTCTCTCTCTCTTTTTTTTTTTTTTAGCTCTTGGCACTCAAGAAAATATCTTTCTTATCACTAACTGGATACACACATAAGAAAGAGAGGGCTGAGAGCCTAATTTTCAGAGTTAATACCTTAAAATATTAAAATTTTCAGTGTGCTGGGAATTTTACATGACTAGCAAGAACTAAAAAATGATGGTCCATCCAAAGGAACAAGATAAAATTCCATAAACAATCAAAGAAGAAGAGCTGTCTTTGGATTATTTAGATACAAACTTATAAAAAAGATGATTCTCAAGATGCTCATGGATATAAAGGAAAACACAGAGAAATAACTAATTGCATGAAAAGACAATGAATTAGCAATATGGGAATGACTTTGAGATTGTCATTAAGAATCAAACAGAAACACATGAGTTGAAGGCCACAACAACTGAAATTTCAAAAAAAAAATTATGGGGAACATGGCCAATGGGGTAGACAGATAAAGCTTAACGCTGCGTTGATAACCTGCTTTATGGTACAGCAGTATAGGGCACTGCTTCACAACTAACAGGAGAGTCAGGGACACAGAGGAGGGAGTCAAAAAAGAAAAGTGTGAGTTACTGACCCTCCCAGCCACCAGGAAGGGGTTCTTTCCTCCTTCGCTGAGATATGAGGTAAGGGTAAAACTCCTGAAAATAGTATCCGACTAAGAGAACAGACTTCTTCTCCCCTGTCAGAACCTGAAGATATATAAAGAGGGATGAGTGCTCTGGGGCATCTACGAGGGTGCTAGAAAGAAAATTAAGCCAGCAAAAATCTTGAGGTTCTTCTGCCTGTGGCTGGAAGAGACATTTATACCACAACCTCAGTCAAACAGCCTAAGTTGAGTCCTTGGGTTCCTTCTCCAAAAGGAGTGTGTAGGTGACCTCCTGTGGGAGGTACAGGGTTCACAGAGGGTGGAAATTGGACTTTTTATGGTTATTTTAGCCACCAAGCTCCCCTTGGTTTTTGAAAGGGACACTGATACAACAGGGATAAGGGAGAAAAATCTCCTCAGGCAGGATTTCACATCAGCATCCTGGGTAAAGAGACCATTTACATCAGAGAGGAGAGGGGGATCTTCTCAGGCAGGTTGCCACACCTAGCATCTTAATTAAAGAGAGTTTACATCAGAAAGGGGGCAGAGATAACAGGGAGGAAATATGGCCTGATAGGTATCTGAAAGGCCTTTCTAAAGGAAGAAGGCACATTAGCTTAGTGAATGAGCTCCAACCTAGCATTTAGAAGGTCTCTGGTTTGACCACAGCTCCTCTCTGAGAAGTGATGCAAGGCTATCATGAATCAAGGGAACTTTTATGAGAGGGAACATACTGACATCCTCTTTGTATTAGCATTTATTGGATCTCTTCCTTTAAAAAAAAAAAAGGTTCCTTTTATACTTTCTTATTTTACTCAATAAAGCCTGGGTTAAAGCCAGCAGAGGACAGGCTGCAAGGTCATTGGTTGTTGAAGAGAAACAGCCTGAGAAAATTGCTAGGGGTCCAAGAGAAAAGGCTGCTGTTCCATGTTTACCTTGTCTTTTTTATCCTTTTCCTGACTCTGCCCTCTTTTTCTTTTAAAAAAAAACAAACAAGACAAAACAAGGAGCTGCTGCCTGGATTTCTTGTTGTAGTATCCACCCTTCTTTTGTTACTGTTTGTATTTTCTCTCTTTCTTTTTTTTCCCCAATTTTCTCTACCTAGGCTGTATATTTTCACTACTTCATCCTTATATTCTCTGTTTTTTATTGTTCATTCTTTCCAACTCTTTGGGTGTGGTCTTCAAGTTTTCTTGTAGTCATTTCTTTCTCCCTCCTAATTTGTCTATGTTTTATTTTCTTTTTTTACTCATTTTTTTTTCTTTTTCCTTCCCTATTCAACTTTTTTGTTTCCCCTCTTCTAATCATTTTGGACGTTAATTCATTCTATATTTTTCTCCATTCTATTTCGTGTCTCATTGTTTCTATTCCACTTTTCTAATCTTATTCTTCTGTACTTCTTACTTGGGTTAATTATTCAATTGCCTACATCTTGTACAGTCCCTTTCCTATCTGTTAGTATTATCACTACTGTTACTCATTTTCTCTTCCTATCTCTTCTTATTTCTTTGGTAGCATCATTTTTAAGGGAACATAGACAACAGCAAGAAAATAGAAAAATAGGAAAGTGAAACCTTACCACACTCCAAAACAACAAAATAAAACCATAGAGCAGAGAGAGAAGCAAATCAACCGAAATAACACACCAAGATAAACAAATGACTAGATACCAACCAAAAAACACAATCCATACTAAGAAACATAAAAGCACAGCCAAGTCAAATGAAAAACAAAAATGAAGGCGAGATGCAGAACATGGATGAACTAATCAGAGCTGTCTAACAAATAACATGAATTAACTTAATGAAGTGAGGGGAGAGATTAAGGATATTAAGAAGACACTGAGAGAATATACTGAAGAAATTGTAAACATATATAAAAAAATAACGGATAAGAAGAAGATGAATGGCACAATCCAAGAAATCAAAAATATAATGGAAGCACAGAACAGCAGATTTGAAAAGACAGAGGAAAGAATTAACGATGTGAAAGACAGTACATCTTAAATCAAGCAGATGATTGATATTATTATTTATCAGATAGAAGTGATACATATTTTTTTTTAATTCAGCAGGGACTTGGGAAGTTGAACGACAACACAAAAGGAACAAATATATGCATTATATGCATCCCAGAGGGAGAAGAGAAGGAAATAGTGACAGTAGGAGTGCTGGACGAAATAATGGCTGAAAATTTCCCAACCCTATTGAAGGAGATGAATGTACATATCCATGAAGCATAGCACACCCTAAAGAGTATAAATACCTATATGGTTACTCCAAGATATATACTTGTCAAATAGTCCAATGCTCAAGAAAAAGAGAGAATAATGCAGCAAGAGAAAACAGAAACATCACATACAAAGGAAGCTCTATAAAACTAAGTGCTGATTTTTAAGCTAAAACAATATAGACAAGAAGGCAGAGTTATGACACAGTCAAGGTGCTAAAAGAAAAAAAGACTTCCAGCCAAGAATTCTCTATCCAACAAAAATGGCATTCAAAAATGAGGGAGAGTTCAAAATATTCAAAAACACAATGTAAATGAGTATGTTAATAAGAAAGCAGCACTTCAAGAAATACTAAAGGGATTTCTGCAGGTTGAAAGGAAAATAACAGGAGAGAGAGAGTAGGAGGAGAGTGTAAGAACAACTAAAAAGAAAAAAAAGTAATAAAAACAATGTATGACATATATATTAACAAAAGAAAATATGGGTAAACTAAGTAATTCCATGACAATAATAACATTGAATGTTAATAGACTATAGTCATCAGTCAAGAGACACAGATTGGCAGAATGGATAAGGTAGTATAACTCATCTATAGGCTCTCAATAAAAAACCCACCTTAGACCCAGTGATACAAGAAGACTGAAAGTGAATGACTGGAAAATAATTTTACAAGCCAACAATAAACAAAATATGTTAATTTTGGAAAAAATAGACTTTAAATGCAAAACTATTGTAAGGGACAAAGACAGACACTACATATTAGTAAAAGGAGTAATCTTTCAAGAAAATAGAAAAATTATAAACATTTATGCAACTAACTAGGGTGCTTCAAAATACATGAGGCACACACTGGAAAAAATAAGTGGATAAATGGATGCTTCTATAATTATACTGGATGACTTTAATACACCATTACATCATTAGAGAGAACATCTCAACAGAGAATCAATAAAGCAACAAAGACTTTGAATAATACATTAGAGGAGCTGGAAGTAATAGACATATAAAGAACAATACACCCCAAAACAGCAGGATATACATTCTCCTCGAGTGCACATGGACCATGCTCCAGTATAGACCACATGCTAGGTGACAGAACAATGCTCAATTAATTCAGAAATATTGAAATTATTCAAAGTAATTTCCCTGACCACAATGAAATCAAACTGGAAATCAGTAAAGTCCAGAGAACAAGATTAGGCACAAATATATGGAAGTTAAACAACACACTCTTAGACAACAAGTGGGTCAAGGAGGAAATCACAAAAGAAATCAGTAAGTACCTTGAAATGAATAAAAGTAAAAACAAAATATTTCAAAGCCTATGGGACACAGCAAAAGTGGTAATGAGAGGGAAATTCATAGCTGTAAATGCCTATATCAAATAAAGTGCAAAAACTAAAGACCTAACTGCATATCTGCAGGAATTAGAAAAAGAACAACACTAACTCCAAAGGAAGTACCAAAAAAGAGACCTGCATCATGTCTCACTGACTTAGTCCAATCAAAAGCCCTAAAGCAATCTTATCAAGTAATCTAATTAAATGTCCCTGAACCAAATGTATTGCAATTTAAATGGTATCACACAGACAGGAATAGATTAGTGTAAATATATAATATTTTTCTTTTTGGAATTCATGAAATCTAAAAATTCCACAGTCTCTTTCTATGTATTCTCAGTTTATATAAGATTTAGCAAGCGGGCAGAGACATAACCTGTGCCATTTCTCATTGATGTGATCCAATCAAACCCTCCAATGCAATATAATTGAAAGTGATAATCAAAGTGAATTTTATGCAATAAAACTACCACACTCACAGGAGTGAGTTAGTTTAAGAACTTAATCTTTGTGGATTCAGAGAAAACCTTCAAACATACTCTTTATATAAATTTCATTGATATATATTAATAAAGCATACAATTCATCCAAAGTGTTCAATCAATGGTATTTGATATAATAATAACAAAAAACAGACAAAAAAGAATAATTCTACCCCTTAATAATAATGTCCTCCCAAAATCTCTTTGCTTTGCCTGCTGTACAATGCTGCTTTTGATTCTTACTTTGTAATTTATTTGCATTTACATTTTGTATACATGGAGTAAACTATATGTAGAACCTTTGCCTCGTTTCTTTCACTTCATATATTTCTTATTTTTATCCTTAAGGGAATATTATTCATATATTATTATACAATACTATCCATATGTTAATTTGTTTTTTATTTTGCCTGATTTAATCATCTTATAACATTATCATACATTTATTCAGTTTCAAAGAAAAACAATTTTTATATTTATATATACAATATTACCCATACTCATATTTCACATGAGGTTTTGCTATGTTATTCAAACCCATATTACACTTTCTTAGCTTTCCTTCTACTAATATACATACCCTTAGACTCACCCTTTCAACCACTGTCATACCCATAAATTAGGACTGCTAGTTACAAATATGATGATGTACTTTCACATTTCTATTCATTTCCAAAATTTATGAACCTTTTTACCAATTTCTCAAACATTAACCCTCAGCTTTCCATTCTTTAAACTCATTCTATTTTCTAGTGACCTCTATTCTAGTTATTATCTACCTGATTTTACACAAGATATTTAGGTCATAATACCACAATCATACAGTATTTGCTGTTTTATGTCTGGCAAGTTTAATTCAATATAATATCCTCCAGCTTCATCCATGTTGTCATATGCTTTATGACTTCATTTTTTCTTACAGCTGCATAATATTCAATTGTATGTATACACCACTCTTTATCCCTGCTTTGGTTAATGGACACCTGGGTTGTTTCCAACTTTGGCAATTGTGAATAATGCTGCTATTAACATTGGTGTGCAGATATTACTACTCTCAACTCTTCTGGGACTATACCTAGTACTAGCATAGTTTATCCTACTACATTAGGAATTGTAAGACAAACCTCCATGTACCATTGTAAATTCCCACCACCAATTAATAAGCATTCTTTCATCTGGGCATGCTCTCCAACAGTTAGAGTTTTCTGTCTTGTTAATAGTGGCTATTCTAATAGGTGTGAAGTGACATCTTATTGTAGCTTTGATTTGCATATCCTTAATTACTAGTGATGAATACTTTTACGTGTTTTTCCACCATTTGTATTTCTTCTTTGGACAAATGTCTATTCAAGTCTTGTGCCCATTTTGTAATTGGTTTTTGGCTTTTTCTTGTTGAGTTACAGCATCTCTTTATAAATTATGGATATTAATCCCTTATTGGGTATATGATTTCAAAATATTTCCTCTTATTGAGTAAGTTGCTTTATTACCCTTTTGACAAAGTCCTTTGAGGTGCAAAAGAGTTTAATTTTGAGGAGGTCCCATTTATCTATTTTTACTTTTGTTCTTCATGCTTTGAAGTGTAAGGTCCACGAAATCACTACCTATGACAAGATCATGAAGATATTTCCCTACATTTTCCTCTAGTAATTTTATGGCCATGGCTTTTATATTGACATCTTTGATAGATTTTGAGTGGATTCTTGTATAGGAGAGAGATGAGTCATCTTTCATTCTTTGGTTAAGGATATCCAGTTCTCCCAGCATCATTTGTGGAAGAAACAGTTTTATCCCCTTGGTAGGTTTGTCAAAAACCAGTTGGCCCTAGAAGTGAGGGAATATTTCTGGACTCTCAATTCTATTCCAATGATCAATGTGTCAGTCTTTATGCCAATGCCATGC
Source organism: Cabassous unicinctus (assembly GCA_029593785.1). NCBI lineage: Eukaryota > Metazoa > Chordata > Mammalia > Cingulata > Chlamyphoridae > Cabassous > Cabassous unicinctus. The sequence goes on along the minus strand of JAQZBX010085096.1, from coordinate 622 downwards.
TGTTGTGACCTCTGTAGCTTTGTAATATTTCAAGATTTAATTTTCAAAGAAGTTTTAGGTCACAGCAAAGTCACATGCAGAATACAAGACACTCTAATATACCCAAACTCCTCCCACTTTCCTCACACCATATTAAAACCTTTCTGTATGTGAATGGTAACATTGTTATAACTGATATACAGATAGTAAAATATAGCTACTAAACACTATCAATGGTTTATAGTATGGTTTACATTTTAGACTGTATACTTTTATAAATTTTGATGATATTTACCATGTCCTTTGTCCATCACTGTAAGGTAATCAAAAACATATCCTCTGACCACTAAATACCCCGTTTGATCTATTCTGTTCCTCCCTCCCTATCCCCCCTGGGTCCGTGATGACACCCTGGCTTGACTTATTGGATGACAAGATTCGTAGATGCATGCAACAAGATGTCTTGACACACTGGTTTGTCCTCCTCTATTAGGAACCATACTTGCTCTTAAGAGATGCCCACCTATCTATTTCTGAGTGAATCAGTTCTCCCAAATAATCCCAAAGAATATCATAACTTAGCCTGAAAGTTCTCATATTTACACAAGTATATTATTTAAGCTGCTAAATGGTCAGAAATCAT
>JAQZBX010085095.1:0-13175 GCA_029593785.1 Cabassous unicinctus | reverse complement strand
ATCAAAGTAAGAACTTTGTGCTTCAAAAGGTTTTGTCAAGAAAATGAAAAAGTGGGAAGCGGGTGTGGCTCAATCGATAGAGCTCCCGTTTACCGTATGGGAGGCCCCGGGTTCGCTTCCTGGGGCCTCCTTGTGAGGGCAGGCCGGCCTGCGCAGCGTGGTGGGCTGATGCAGCAAGACCTTGCAGCAAGGGGGAGATAAGCAGACACAGAAAAAAACACACAGCAAATGGACACAGCAAATACAAGCAGCAAGGGGAGGATAAATAAATAAATAAATAAATCTTTAAAAAAAAAAAGAAAATGAAAAAGTAACCTAGTTAATGGTAGAAATTATTTGGAAAACATATTTCCAATAATTGTGTAATATCCAGAATATATAAAGAAACCCTACAATTCAACAATAAAAAGACAAACAACCTAATTAAAAAATGGGCAAAATATTTGAACAGACATTTTTGCAAAGAGGAAATACAAATGGCTAAAAAGTACTGAAAAAGATGTTCAACTATTAGGGAAATGCAAGTCAAAACCACCTTGTGATATAATTTCCCACCTACTAGACTGGCCATTATTTTAAAAAAAGAAAAAGAAAATGATAAGTGTTTGAGAGGATGTGGAGAAATAGAAACAGTAATTCACTGCTCGTGGTAATGTAAAATGGTGCAGCCCCTGTGGAAGACAGTTTGGCAGCTCCTCAGCAAGCTAAGTATAAAATTCCCACATGAACCAGCAATCTTGCTACTAGATATTCCCAGAAGAAATGAAAACAGAGACATAAACAGATGTATGGACATCAATATTCACAGTGTCTTTATTCACAATTGCCAAAAGATGGAAGCAACCCAAGTGTTCATCAATATATGGATGAAAAACAAAATGTGGTATACACATTCAATGGAATATTATTCACCTGTTAGAATGACTGAAATACTGACACATGCAACAAGAGAGATGAAACTTGTAGACCTTATGTTGTGTGAAATAAGCCAGAAAGAAAAGAACAACTATTGTATCATCTCACTAGTATGGACTAACTATAATAAGCAAAATCATAGAGGTAGAATCTAGAAGATAGGATACCTGGAGATAGAATGGGTTTAGAGAAAGGGGATGTGATGTTTAATCTGTGAAGAATTTATTAGGTTTGCAACCATTTGGAAATGGACAGAGGTAGTGTTAACACATTGCTGGTAAGTGTAATTGAAAGGACTAAAGTAGGGAGCAGATGTGGCTAAGGCAGTTGAGCTCCTGCTTCCCACATGGGAGGTCCTGGGTTCAGTTCCTGGTGCCTCCTTAGAAAAACATAAACAAACAACAAGCAAAAACATGAAAAATCAACTCAAGGAAGTCAGTGTGGCCCAGTGGTTGAGTACCAGCTTCCCACATACAGGTCCCAGGTTCAATCCCCTGTCCCCAGTGCCTCAAAGATTAAAAACAAAAAAGCACTGAAGTATGTGTGTGAATGTGGTTGAAAGGGGAATTTTGTGTCATAAAACATGGGTTGTTATAACACTGTGACCCTGTGGTGTACAAGAATTGTGATTAATAAGGCAAATATAAAATGTTCTTTCAGGATCTGTAACAAAATACACCACTAATGCAAGGTGTTAATAATAGGGTGGTATATGGGAAAAAATACACCTAATACTAAATAAGGACTATAGTTAACAGTAATATTTTAACATTATTGTATAAGTTGTAAGAAATGTACCACACCCAATGTTAAATGTCACCAATAATGGTTTATGGAAATGTTGTATTTTTATTCTAGAAAAATGTTATATATCACAGATACAACCAAATTTCCTTGTGAGTTATACTATTTTTCTCTCAGTCTTCTCTGAAAGTACATGCAGCCCACTCTAGTTCAAACCTTCATGTTCAGAAAAAAGTAGTAGTAATAGTAGTAGTAGTAGTAGTAGTAGTAGTAGTAGTAGTAGTAGTAGTAGTAGAAGAACAAGAAGAAGAAGAAAAACAAGAAGAAGAAGAAGAACAAGAACAAGAACAACAAGTAGTACAACAAGAACAAGAAGAAGAAAAAGAACAAGAACAAGAAGAACTTTACACAAGAAGCAAGAAACTTTAAAGCATTCTGATTGTTACTATGCCAGTTGAGCCTTGAAATCCAGCAGATATGTGACCAATTCCTACTCTCTAGTTCTTCTGGCCTGCTCTGGACAACTACCAAAATGATGATGATGGACCAGGCCCATCCCCACAGCAAAGCATATCTTCAACTGCAGGCAAAACAATCCCATTCCTCCTCCCCATAATAACTACATCCCTTCTCAGCCTAAAGCAGTCAAAATGAACATCTTCCCAAATCCCTCAAGATTGAGGAATGAACAAAAACAAGTGGTGGAGTGTAGACACTGACAAAAGCAAATTTATTATTATTGTAGTTATTATATTGTGTTAACTGAGTAAATTGTATCATTGATATAAAACAGTTTTTCAGAAAAGTAAATTTTTATTTATTAATTTATTAAGAAACCACTATAATAAAATAACATATTTTTCTGGCAACTAGCTTTATTCTCTGAAAAATTCTAACCTGTTTCTTTTTCATTATACTCTCATTTTTGCAGTGGAACACCCATAAGATATGTTCATAGTGTGATATGATCTTGACCCCTTTTGAGACAGCACAACGAGGAGAATTCCTAGGAGCTGTTCATACTCTGGAATGGCTAGTGATAACTTAATTAAAGATGGAAGTGACTGAGAAAGGTATAAATATACCACAATAAATCTAAACTATATAAATCTCCCAAATCAAGTTTCTCCTAACTGAATCCCCACCATCCAACATTGGAAAAGTGTGACTTCTGAGTGGAAAGAGATATTATTCTTTAAAGATTGTGGTTAAATAGATTGTTTTTAAAAAATTCACTAAAACACATGTTGATATGAACAAATAGTTAGTGGTGTTCCTCGAATCTTGTAAGGAGTCATTGAAAATAAGAGGCCCAGAAGCTTTAGTCTAATTAGCATCAAGTTAAAGTCCTAACTTACAAAGGGCATTGGTTTGTCTCTTTGCAATTTTAATTTTTTTGGGATTTTTTATTTCCTTTTTACAAATAATAAAGTTTATTTTTAAGGCCATTTTGGGTATACAGACAAGTTGCACAGAAAGTACAGAGCATGCCCATACAGTCCCTGGCCTATTTCCCCTATTTTCCCCCAATTTTTAAAAGAATAAATTTTTACATATTAAAAAAAAAAAAAACACTTTCACAGAAAACCTTGGGTAGGCCTCATGGGCTCTGTGGACCCCTGAGAATGTACATATCATTTTTGTACTGCATTTTTCTGCAGAGAGGGACCATACAGCTGCTTAGATTCTCTAAGGGGACTGTTTCCAAACCAAGATGAAGAATCTGGTCCTTGACAAATTCATAGGGGTTGGCTAGCACTCCTATTCTCTTTGCAGAAACCTGGGAGGACTTCCCTGAGAGCAATCACCCACTTACTTTCCCTGCCTCAGCATTATAAGGCACACAGCCCAGCAGCAGCCCACTTCTCTCTCTCTCTCCTCTCCAGTAACAACTTCTTGCCAATACCAGGGGTGTTTGGTCAAGGGGAATGAGTAAGTCTGTGCAATGCAGACTGCCAGAGACCAAGGGCTCCTGCTGACCCTGCCCTCACCTGTGAAAGAAGGCAAAGACAGGATGTGTTGATGTGCAGCTGGATGATTGTGGATGGTGTAAGGGTAAAATTGGACCCTCCTCCCATTATTGCCCTCTGGGCTTCTGTATCTAGTCTTAGACACCCAGATCACCAAGGCTCCATTCCCAACTCATGCAGCCCAAGTGGGCAGTCTGAGAGGATGCTGGCTCCTGGGCTGAAGTCTGGCTCATACATCCTTCCTCACAACAGGGTCATAGGTTATATGGTTCCACCTAGGTTCAATGTCTTGGAATCAGAACAATTAGGCACTCATTCTGCCTCAGATGTGTGCAGCAAAGCCTGGGTCCCCAAGTTTTTGGGATTTCCTTTACCCTCAAGTGGCTCTCACCAGGCCTGTCAGGTGGGGCCTCTTGGATCAAGAAGGTCATAGTGGCCTCAGTTGTCACTGGAGAGTGAATGGATGCTCAGTCCTCTCATTGCCGCAAATATTCTTCTGTGACCTGGGGCAGAGGATAAGGGTTGGGATATGAAATTCTGAATATGTGTCAATAAATGGTCTTATGGGAAGCGGATGTGGCTCAATCGATAGAGCCCCCATTTACCACATGTGAGGCCCCAGGTTCGCTTCCCGGGGCCTCCTTGTGAGGGCAGGCCGGCCTGCGCGGCCCAGTGGGCTGATGCTGCAAGACCTCACAACAGTAAGCGGGTGTGGCTCAATCGATGGAGCCCCGTTTACCATGTGTGAGGCCCCAGGTTCGCTTCCCGGGGCCTCCTTGTGAGGGCAGGCCAGGCCACAGCGGGACCTCACAGCAAGGGGAAGATGAGCAGACACGGAGAAAACACACAGCGAATGGACACAGCAAGCACAAGCAGCAAGGGGGGGATAAATAAATAAATAAATAAATAAATCTTTAAAAAAATAAATAAATAAATAAATGGTCTTAGTAAAGATGGGCTTTTGGTAGGAAACTGTACATATTGACAGTCTATAGAGATGAACATGATCATGAAGACATACAATAAACCTTATATTCCCAACTAGGGTCCATAGCCTGTGAGTTCTCTGGTCCCCTCCAACTGTACACAAAGTCAGGTATGTGCCAGTGCACATTTTTTGGAGATAGTGTTCACCATTTTCACCAGATTTTCATACAGATTTTAACTTTATTTTCCATGTCTTCCACTGACACTCATCACAGTCCAACTCTCCCATTTTTTTAAACATCACTAAGAACAATTGTCTTGAAAAGTTCTGGATTTCAATTTAGAATATTCCACTAACATAGGGGAAATTCAGCTGAGGTCCAAGGCCCCTACCCATGATTCAGCTCTGTCTAGGATCCCATGAAACTTCCCAAATCATGTACCCCCTGTATTTCTTTGAGGGTGACAGTGTATGAGTGGCAGCCATTCTAAGGGGTTTGTGATGTCAAATGTTTAAAAACCACAGGCCTCTAGCAGAGTATTTCTTTAGAAGAGGATGTTCACCCTGAAAGGATTCAGAATGGCTCACAAAATCTTACGTGGCATGGAGAGGGAGGATCCAAAGAGAAAGCAGCAGAAAATACCTTCAACAATACTAGAGCTACTGCCTTTTACATGGAATACTTGGCTACTGAGATGTACAATCCAAAAAAAGCACTGTTAAAATGAAAATGCTACAGGTCATTAGACTTGGTGACTACCTTTGGCTTATCACTGATTGACAAACCCATTATGGAAACTGGAGAGAGACACTGTTTTTGTTAATGACTAGTAGTAGAAGGCAGAGCTTTGTAACCAGTGTTGAGATTATGGTGAGGTAATGAGGCAGGGTTTGCTAGTACTGGAGAGGATCCCATCTTCATCTAATATTTCTATATTTTGTTCATCATGGCTTTTTAAAATTAATTTGATAGTTGAAAACTTTGCATAATTGTTTTTCTAGGTCACTGTGAATTTGGCTCCCTCTTTAAACTGTCCATCCATGTTTGGGGCATTACTGGCATCTCCCTAGATCCATCCCTGTAATAGACTCTTTGGTGCTATAATGCTTCATTCTTTCTTTTTCTTTACCCTTTTCTGCATCTTATGAATTCTGTACAATGAGCATGGATTACTTTCATAGACATAAATATGAAATTAAAACCAAACCAAAACAAAAACTTTGTGCTATATATCAAGAGCCTTGTGACGAATGATTTTGACCATCTAATTGATACAGTAGACCCAACTGAGGACATAACCAGTGAGCTAGAAACATACCAGTAGAAACATTCCAAACATACTGAAAGAAAAAAGTATGAAAACAATGGTACACAATACCCAAGAACTGTGGGAAAACTACAACACTTGTGACATAAGTATAGTGGAAATATTTAAAAGAGAAGAAAGGAAGAAGCAGAAGAAACATATGATGTAGTAATACCTGAGTATGATACAAAATTAATAGCGGATACCATCAATAGATCCAGGATGCTCAGAGAACCCAGGAAAGAAAATATTTTAAAAAATCTACACTTAGGCATTTCATATCCAAACCAATGGAAACCATAGACAAAGAGTAAATTTCGAAAGATGCCAGAGGGAAGAACAAATGAACACAACAGCAAAATCCAGCTCTGAGAGCAACAAAGCTTAGAATGAGAATGAACTTTTCTTTGAAGCCATGCAAAAAAAGGAAAGAGTAGAGTGAAATAATTGCAGTGGTGAAAGAAAATATAAAACATAAGAACCTAGAATTCTGTATCCAGAGACAATCCATCAAAGGTGAAGGATAAATAAAGATTTTCTTAGGCAAATAAGAAGTGGGGCAATCTGTTTATAGTAGACCTGCTTTATTACTATGTATCAATAAAATTGGGGGAAAAATTTTAAAAAAAGAAATGTTGAAGGAAGTTTTTCAGAGAAAGAAAATGATTTAGGTCAGAATGACAGATTTACAGAAAGAAGAAAGTGTGACAACAGGTAGTAGATGGAAGTAAAATTAAAATTTGTTTTTCCATTTAACTTATCTAACAGGTAACAATTTATTCAAAATAATTATAACAACTATACTGCATGATAATAGCATATGCATGAGTGAATTGAATGATGGCAAGGGACAGGAAGGAGCAAATGGGAATACTGTCTTGTAAACTACCCATGCATGATATAGTGAAATTCAAAAGTTTACTTAGACACTTGTAAATGTATATTGCAAACTCTAGGCCTATCACCAAATTAACAAAAAAAAAAGGTGTATAATTGATATGCTGAGCAGAAAGAAAATGAAATCATATATAACGTTCAATTAAATCAGAGGAGGCAAAAAAAAGAGTGGAAGTAAACAAGAAACCAAGAGCAACAGCAACAAATAGAAGACAGTTAAGGGTTTTCTATTTGTAGAATAGATATTAATCCAAATATATTGATAATTATTTAGAATGTCACTAGGCTCATTCACCATTCAAAGACAGAAACTCTCAGGGTGCATTAAGAAAGCAACTATGTTGTTTATAAGAAATCTACTTTAAATATAAACAATGAAAATGAAAATAAAGGAAGTAGAAGACAATAGTCTGCAACACTATTCAAAAGAAAGTTGGAAATAATAATGGTAGTTTTAAAAATAACAAAATATAATTGTTTTAAAATTTGAGATAATAGAATTTTTAGACATTACATCTTTCATCACTGTAAGATCTTTTCTTATTAATTTTATTTGTTTTGTTTTGTTTTGTTGTTGTTGTTGTTGTTTTGGCTTCATTTTTGGAGAGGTTTTGATCACAGAATGGTCACAACTGTGGCAGGAGAGAATCATTGGTGTGGGGTATCAGCGATGGGGGATGCATGGGAGGGGTTTCACCTGAGGCACACCTATAAGACAAATAAATGTGTTCAAGTGTTCATGGGGCATTGTCATAGTGGGTGAAGATCCACACAATAACTGAAAGAATATTGAATTTTCATCCTGGGGGGCTCTGCTACATTCTCTAATGGGAAAACAAGAATCCCCTGAGTACGGGGTGGGGGTCTGCTTAACAAAGTAGGATGGACCATTGCACCAGGCCTTTGATATTGATGATTGTACTTATGAACCTTTTCTTTTGAAATTGAAACTTAGCCTAGCATTACATGTTGCCTAAAAGTTACCTCCTGAGGGCCTCATTGTTACTCAAATGTTGCCTCTCTCTAAGTCAAACTCAGCATATAAATGCACTACATTCAGTCCAGTGTGGGACATGACTCCTGGGGATGAACTTCCCTGGCACAGAGGAATTATTACCAAGTGCCAACTAGTAATGAACCTGGAAAAAGACCTTGACCAAAAAGGGGAAAGGGTAAATGTAAATGAGTTTATATGGCTAAGAGATTTCAAAGTGAGTCAGGAGGTGATTCCAGAGGTTAACTTATGCACATCTTAGCAGGAACTCATTGACAGCCACAGTAAATATTGCCTCAAATAGTGGTTTTCCTGTGGACTCTAGAGACACCCAGACACTATAGGTAGGGCAGACAGCTCAGGAGTTTGGTGCCATGCCAGTGGACCTTACTTTGGAATTTATGCTCAGACTATCCCCAGCCCATCACACTCCTTCAAAAGCAGAGCTTGCTCACAGTTAGGAGGATCCTGGCCAAGCAACACTGATGGGGGAGGGAGGCCACCTTGTTCCACCCTACTACCTGGAACAGAGTGGAGTGGCTGGGAGAGGCTTCAGAGCCCCAGTCATTGCCCTTGGAGGCACAGGATGATGCCACCCTTGGGTCTTCCTCAACTAGGAGGGTAGTAAGTCATCCATGGCCTTTCAAGTCTTTCCTTTACCCATGCTTCCCCAGTCCTCCTGCCTGAGAATGCCCAAGTGAGGAGTTGGCTGTAGTGAGAGGGATGGATCCCCAGGGGCCACCAGAGGCAAGAGCCTGAGCTCTTCTTCCTAATGCAGAAAGAGTCATAAGACCTTGTTTTCAATTGTTCCTGATTGGGGGCTCAAGAGTGGAGAAAACCTGCTTCCTTGATCATTTTTCAGATGATGCCTTCAATACCACCTTTATTTCCAACATAGTAATATACAAATGGCTAAAAACCTCATGAAAAAAAAGGCTCAGGAATAGACTTTAAGAGCCAAACAGTTGAATCACAATGAAAGATTAAGCTACAGATATAGGATACAGCAAGGTAGGAGCGATTACACACCATCACCACCTTCTACATACAGAGAAGCTGTGGGGATCATGCTAATATATGACATCCCCAATTGTAAACATTTTGAAAACATCAGCAAATAGCTTAGAAAAACAGATGAGCTGGTGATGAAGATATGGAAAGAACGTTACTAGGAAACAAGTGTGAAATGGATGAAAAAAGAGTTGTTCCTGGAGGAAAAGGAGAACAGATTGTGAGGGCTTAGATTTTTTGAGACTAGTGCAAAAGCAAATATAAACTTTGAGAATGCATTCCTCACATTAACTGAAGCTATCCTTCAAAAGACCCTGGTAAAAGAGCCCAACACTGAAAATGGAGATATCAGCAGTGAAGGAGGCAATACAGGCAGAAAGGGCAAATTAAACCATTTAAACCTATAGCAATCATTTTGACTCTATTCTGCAAGTTGAAGAAGAATAAAAGAATTAACAATTTTATTTTGTACAACACTGGAATTTTCTGTCATGGATAATGTCCTTGAGTCCCTATAATCATTAGACATGTGATAGCAAAAGAAACAAACAAAAAGCCAGGGAAACATTTTCACCTTGAATATGTAAATAGGGTTAATTTTGTCCTGTGCCTTATGTGGAAAGGGACTTCTTTGGCTTTACTTTTTTTGTTTGTTTGTTTTGGAGGAAGCATATGCAGGAGACATGTCATCCAATCATAAACTATTAAAAATTTTCTGTAGAAATGACCCAAGATGGCATTGGAGTAGCTCAGTCAGAGTGCAGCTCTCTTGCAAAGTAGGGGAGAAGGAATAGAAGCAGTCTGAGGGACCTGCTTTGGGGATCCCTGCAGGCAAAGAAAGTGCCACACACTTTGTACAGGAAGTACTGTGGGCACAGATAAGGAGAGGTCCAAGGGAAAACCATGAGTTGATAACCCTCTGGCTGGGAACGCTACAAATCCTCCACTCCCAAAGTGAACAGCCTTGGTAAAAACTGTAACTGAGGGGCCAATGGAAAGGGGAATAGACAGATTCCTCCCAAGGAAGAGGGAGGGTGCAGTGGAAGGCTGACTGCGGCTTCTCTTCAGTGAATGTAACTAACATAATTCACTAGCTCAGAAGAGGTAGTGGAAATTGAATGGTTCATCTCTGTGGAAGGGTTTGCTGAGAAGCACCATGTGCTGGCCAACCAGGAAAGTGAAAGAAGACAGACTTGTCTTTCCCAGGTATGGTAGACATGGTCAGACCCAACTAGAAGCTATCTGCCACAGTTTTAAATACTTAAATAGGGCAATATTAAAGATTTAGAAAAAATTAAACTAAAAATTAAAGCAGAACTGTGAAGTAAAACTATTAGGCAAGAGAGAGAAATTGATCAACAGAGCCAAATCAACACAAGCAGATGACTACACATCAAAAAATGACAACAACCCACACTAAAAAAGTAGAAGATATGGCCCACTCAATGGAAAAAGCCAAGAACCTTGATGAGACTCAGGATTTAAGACAATAATAAATAAATAATAAATTATGTTCAAATAAACCACCTTATTCAATTTAAGGAGATGAAGAAAAATATGACTAAACAGAAAAAAAGATATTAAGGTGACAATGTGTGAGCATAAAAAACAATTTGAAAGCCTGAAAAAGGGACCCAATGGGTGAGCTTAAAAACACATTAGGGGCATATAACAGTAGATTTGAAATGTTAGAAGAATGAATAAGGGAATTCAAAAATAGGATATTTTAAATTGAAAAGACAGAAGAGACAGAGAAAATAATGCAAAAAATTGAACAGGGCCTCAGGGAACTGAATGACAACCACAAATGCACAAAATATACATTACAGGTGATTGAGAAGGAGAAGAGAATAGAAAAGCGTTAGAAAGAACACTTGAGGAAATACTGACTGAAAATTTTCCAACCTGTATGAAAGACATGAATATCAATCAAAGTACCCCAAACAGAATAAATCCTAATGGACCTACTCCAAATTATCTACTATTCACATTGTCAAAGGCCAAAGATAAAGAGGATTTTGAGAGCAGAAAATCAAAAGCAATGTATTTCTTACAAGGGAGACTCAATAAGGCAAGTGCTGATCTTTCTTCAGAAACCATGGAGGTGAGAAGATAGTAGCATGATATATTTAAGGTCTTGAAAGAGAAAAATTACCAGCCAAGATTCTTTATCCAGGAAAACTATCCTTCAGAAATGAACACAAGTTTAAAGTATTTATGGTCAAACAAAAGCTGAGAGAGAATGTTATCAAGAGACTGAATCTAGAAGAGATATTTAAGTGTGTGTTGCAGCCTGAAAGGAAAAATCAAGGGAGAGAGCCCTGGAGAAGAGTGTAGAAATAAGTAAGAGAAATTAAAATTAAAATTAAAAGACAGAAAATGAAATGGCAAGGAAGAAAATGGATGAAGTAAGTAATGCCTTTATAAAACATTATGATAAGTAACTGAAAGAGTTAAAAGACAGACAATAGTAAGCTATGACAACAGACAGCCAAGGGATAAAATGGTCAAAGTAAGTAATGCCTTTACAGTAATAATATTGAGCATTAAGGGACTGAGCTCACCAATTAAAAGGCATAGACTGATAGAAAGAATTTTAAAATGTGAGCAAACTATTTGTTGCCAACAAGAGACTCACCTTAGATTCAAGGAAACAATCAGGCTGAAAGTGAAAAGTTGAAAAAAGATATTCTATGCTAATGGCAATTTTAAAAGAGCAGGTATACTGATACTAATATCTGATAAAATAGATTTTATTTTTTTATGTGGGTAAAAATCAAAATTTTTCACAATACATACCAATATTTGTAAGATGATATATAAATACATATGCATATATGTGCATTTGCTTACATAAATGTTATTTTTTATATTTATAAATATATATATATATTTTTTTTTTAAGGTGCTTAGATTACCTAATTATTGCTCAGAAATTACAGGAATTCCCATGTTCCCGACCTCCCACACCTCCCACAACATCCCACACCAACATCCTTCATCAGTGTGGCCCATCACCCACAATGGATATACATATCCTGGGGCCTTGCCACGAAGCATAGACCACAGTTCACATCATACATCACCCTCTCTCCCACACAGTTCTGCATGGGATATGCTGATGCAAAGTGGCCTGCATCTGTCACCGCAAGGCCACTCAGGACAACCCCCAAGTTCCGAAAAAGCCCCTGTATTTCAACTGCCACTCCCCTCCCTGCCCCAAAAACTTCCAGTGGCCACCGGCTCCACCTCACTATTACAATTTCTTCCATTGCTTGAATCACAATATGTCTACAACATAACACCACTGAGTCCACTCTAGTCCATAGCTCCTCCCCCAATCCTGAGGAGTTTGGGGTGGTGATGTCCACTCCACCTCCAAGTGAGAGAGGGCTTATATCCCATGGATACAGTGGATGGGATTATCCTGCCTGCAGCTGCAGGCCCTCTCCATTCCCTGGGATGGCCGTTCCCATAGTCATCTCCTCGCCAGGTGACTTGAATGAGTCCATTGAGCTGTAGGGTAGGAGTTGCAGCTCCACCGAGATTCCAGGCACAGGTGGCACATAGGTAGGCCAGAGGTTCCAGTCTCTGGAAGTACACCTAAAAATTCCAGCATCACATATAGGTTTGAATAGAAGGGACTCATGGACCATGTGCAGGGAGGACTTATTTAAGTCCAACTCTGTCACTCTCAGGGGCACAGATTCCAAAGAAGACCCCACTAATAAGGCATCAATCTCTGGGGCTATCCCCACTTACATAGGACCTGGGTGTATCCATAGCCCTCAGGAGCCCTTCTGTGTGGGGTGATATCCACTTTGGTGTTCTATGAGATCCTACTGAGGTGTGTGTAAGCATTACCTCTGGGATGACCTCCCGACTCTCTTTGAAGTCTCTTAGACACATGAAATATTTCTCTTTACCTTTTCCCCCTTTTATTCAAGGTCTTTTTCCAGTTGTGTTGAGAGTTGGCACTTGGTATTAATCCTTCGTTGCCCAGAAGGCTCATCCCCAGGAGTCATGTCCCACGTTGGGGGGAAGGTAATGCATTCATATGCTGAGTTTGGCTTAGAGAGAGGCCACATTTGAGCAAGAAAGAAGCACTCAGGTGGCAACCCTTAGGCACCCCATAACAGTAGGCTAAGTTTCAATTACAAGAGCAAAGACTCATAATGCTAGTCCTCAATAACAAGAACCCATCAGTGGGCCATCCTCTTTTGCCAGACACTGCCCCTGCTCTCAGGGGACTGTTGCTGCTCCCTTATAGAATGTGGCAGAGCTCTCCAGGCTGGAAATTCAGATTCCCTCATTTATTGAGTGATTGTCTACCCTCTGTGACCATGCCACATCCCTTGATCATTTGAACAATTTTATATATCTTTCATGTATATTCAGATGGACTTACT
>JAQZBX010085094.1:0-13178 GCA_029593785.1 Cabassous unicinctus | reverse complement strand
GGCATCCCCAGAGCCTTAGAGGTCTTGGGGGTGTCTGGGTCCAGTTTCCAGCCCGAACACCCAAGCCAGGCTGACCCTAGGAAAGGGGCTGGCTAGGGACCTTACCTTTGCCTACTTTGCAGCAGTCTTTGGAGCTGGCTATGAGAGAGCTCACCTCATAGCCGCTCCCAGGGGCCAAGGTCCACAGTTAAACCCAGGACTCCCTGCCCCCCCCCCAAAAAAAAAAAGCTTAGGGCAAAGAAGGAGCAAAGCCTCAGGGCACTACAGAGGGTGGGGCTCATGCCTCCCTAACAAATGCATTTTCAGTTTCTAAGGCATTCTAAAGTAATCACAGACCCAAAATGAGGACAGCAGTAGTTGGACGATCAAAGGCACTTTTAATTAAAAGGAGTTAACTAGTGGTCTAAGGAACCCATACAATGTGTGATAGCCATTTTGAACTCAGAGAGGGCCTGCTAAACTCCCGGTTGACTTCTGCTTGACTCAGGCCACATGTCCAGTCAGGTCTCAAGGACGGTTTCACTCGCCACCCAGAACTTCCTTGGATCTACACGGCATGGGGACGCACCCCTACCACTTCCGGAGAGGGAGCTGGAAATCTGGGCAGATCGAGTTTATGTCCTGTAGGATCCTATCCAGGACCTCCCTATCTAGGAACCCCCTTTAAAATGGTAGAGGGAAGCAGATATGGCTCAAGCAGTTGGGCACCCACCTACCACATGGGAGGTCCCAGGTTCAGTTCCTGGTGCCTCCAAGAGAAGACAAGCAGGACAGCGAGCTGACACAACAAGATGACAAAATCAACAAGATGTCGCAACGAGGAGACAATGAGGAAACACAATGAGAGACACAACAAGCAGGGAGCAGAAGTGGCTCAAGCAATTGGGCACCTCCCTCTCACATAGGAGGTCCCAGTGCCTCCTAAAAGGAAGATGAGCAGACACAGAGAGCACACAACGAACAGACAAAGAGCAGACAGCGAGTGCAAATGACGGGAGTGGGGGGTGAGGGGGGATAAAAATAAATCTTTAAAATGGTAGAACCAAAAATGGGCCCAGACAGGCTACAAAAAGTCTTGCCGGGTGTCAGGGAGGGTTACCTGCCTCTAGAACTCCTGGCTGTCGTTCGCCAAATGAAGCAGGGGAAGTGTTGGATTTCTCTAGGTTCTTGTCTATGTCACATAAAAGAATTTAAGAACACACCAGTTTCGTTAGGCCAGTGAAAAGAATTTATTGGGAAATGGGGAAAATAACAGAGCTTGCTGAGAAATGGGAGAGGACAGAAACACGCACTGAGATTTGGTGCAGGCTCCTCTAAGCAGAGAGAGCCTCTACTGACTTTCATCACAAGGCACGGCTGTATTAAGAGATGCCCTGAGGGAGATCTCCTGTATTCCAGGCATATTCTTCCCTATCTCCGTTGTGTAGTAGCAGTCCAATTTCCCCTTGGTAATCAGGATCAATCACCCAGCCAGTATAGTAACTCCTTTCTTTGCCTGTTGATTCAGACATGACACTCATCACTTCTAATTCACTGGAATCATTGTTGTGTCTCCTGGTGGAAGCACTACTCCCTTTGGAATTAAGACTTCTAGGCCAGCAGAGTATAAGGTCACAAGGACAGGAAGCAAAATTTTTGCTATTGGATCAGTAAGAGTAAGAGTGAGTCATGCCACTCCCATTCCCACCTCTTGATTCCTAGACCCATGAATCCTGGCTATGGGAGAAACAGCACTATAGAGTGGATGCTGATTTGGAGCATATACAGCTTTCTGGAAAACACTGCCTATTATGGTTAATTTCATGTGTCCATTTGACTAGGTTATCGTGTACAGTTGTTTGGTCAAGTAAGCGTTGGTCTGATTGTTACTGTGAGGGTATTTCATAGATGGATACAAATCATTAGTCATTTAATTGTATCCAGGGCTGATTACATTTACAATCCACAAAGGAGATTGCCTTCAGTAATGAGAGGGAGTCTTCTCATCTACTCAGTTGGAGGCCTTAAATCAAGAACTGAGGATTTCAGCAGTCAGAAAGAATTTCTATCTCTACCTCAGTAGCCTGCTTCTCCTGGGTAATTCAATATCATCTTCATAGGAGTTTCCAACTTGCAGCCTGCCCTATGGAATTCAGACTTGCCAATCCCCACAGTTAAGTGAGCCAATTCCTATAATAAATCTCTTAATATTTGCATATGTATATACAAATATATATCCTATCAGTTTGTGTTTCTCTGGAGAACCCTGATTAATACACGCCCCAGCCCTGCAAAGTATTGCCACCCATATGGCACCAAATTGAGTCTTCAAAAGGCCATTCTATGGTTCTAACAAGCCAGCTATTTCAGGATGATTGGGAAATGGAAAGACCAGTGAATTCTATGATCATGGGCCCATTGCCACACTTCATTTGCTATAAAGTAGGTTCCTTGATCAGAAGCAATGCCGCGTGGAAGACTACGACAGTGGATAAGGCATTCTGTAAGTCCAAGGGTGTTAATTTTGGCAGAAGCATTGTGTTCAGGGCAGGAAAATCCTCATCCCAAGCAAGTGTCTATTCCAGTAACAACAAAATGCTGCCCTTTCCATGATGGAAGTGGTCCAGTGTAACCCCAGCCTGCCACCAGGTAGCAGGCTGATCATCTCAGGGAATGGTGCCATATTGAGTTATGAGTGTTGGTCTCTATTGCTGGCAGATTTGGCACTCTGCAATGTTGTAGCCACTTTGGTCTTGGTAAGTAGAAGGTTATGTTGCTGAGCCCATGCATAACCTCCATCCTTACTACCATGGCCACTTCACTCACGAGACCATTAGCAATGCCAGGAATGGCTGGGGAAAGAGACTGACAGCTATCCACAGAACGGGTCATCCTATCCACTTGATTATCAAAATCCTCCTTTGCTGGATTACTCTTCAGTGAGCATTCACATGGGACACAAATGTCTTCATGGTTTTTGCCCGTTCAGAAAAGTCCATCCACATACCTCTCCTGCAGATTTCCTTGTCACCGATTTTTTAGTTATGTTCCTTCCAAGTCCCTGACTGCCCACCCAAACCATTGGCCATAGTCCATGAATCAGTGTACAATCACACCTCTGGCCATTTCCCCTTCCAAGAAAAGTGAACAAGCAGGTGCATAGTTCAAAGTTCTGCCCACTTCAGGAATGTACCAGCAGGGGGCTGTAATGCTGCAACTGTCCACTTTTGGGTGGCACTTGTATTTCCTGAAGAATGGTCTGTAAACCAGGCCCAAGTTTTCTCTTCCTCAGTCAACTGTTCATAGGGAACTCCACAAGAGGCCATAGATGTGGGCTGAGAAAGAAGCTAATGTGGCAGGAGTAGGGGCCATGGGCATTTGGGCCACTTCCTTATACAACTTATTTGTGCCCTCAGGACCTGCTCAAGCCCAATCTTGTATAAACCACTTCAATTGGCTTGGTGAGTGAGACAACACCTAGCTCATGATGGACAGCTCAGGACTCATGGTAACTTGGTGGCCCATGGTTAAGAATTCAGTCTCTATTAAGGCTCAATAGCAGGCCAAAAGCTGTTTCTCAAAAGGGGAGTAGTTATCAGCAGAGGATGGCAAGGCTCTGTGATTCCCCAACAGAAGTCTGCCAAAGGTTCCAAATGGCATCTCTATTTGCCACTGACACTTCAAGCACCACTGGATCTGCTGGATCATACTTAGCCTGAGTGGCAGAGCAGCTGGCACAGCAGTATGGACATTGCTGAGCCTTCTCTTGCTCAGGTCGCCACTCAAAACTAGTAGTAGCTTTACAGGTCACTCAGTAAATAGGCCAGAGTAGCACACCCAAGTGAGGAATATGTTGCCTCCAAAATCCAAAGAGGCCAACTAGGTGTTGAGCCTCTTTTTAGGTTGTAGGAGGGGCCAGATATAACAGCTTATCCTTTAGCTCAGAAGGAATATCTCTACATGCCCCCTCACCTCTATGTCTAAACATTTCATGGAGGTAGAAGTCCCCTGAGTTTTTGTTGGATTTATCTCCCACTCTCTGCCATGAAATGTCATACCAGTAAGTCTAGAGTGGTTGCTGCTTCTTACTCGCTGGGTCCAATCAGCAGAACGTCATCAATGTAATGGACCAGTATGATGTCCTGTGAAAGAGAAAGGTGATCAAGGTCCCTGCTGACTAGGTTGTGTCATAGGGCTGGAGAGCTGATAAATCCCTGAGGCAGGACAGTGAAGGTGTATTATGGACTTGTCAGCTGGAAACAAACTGTTCCTGATGGTCTTCAGTAACAGCTATTCAAAATGAAGACCAGATCAACAGCTGCACACCAGGTGCCAGAGGATGTGTTGATTTGCTCAAGCAATGATACCACATCTGGCACAGCAGCTGTAATTGGTGTCACCTCCCGGTTAAGTTTACAATAATCCACTGTCATCCTCCATGATTCATCTGTTTTCTGTACAGGCCAAATAGGAGAGTTGAATGGGGATGTGGTGGGAATCACCACCCCTGCATCCTTCAGGTCCTTCTTCCTCTGGGAATGTGGTATTGCTTTTTTTTTTTTTTTTAAGATTTTTAAATTTATTTATACCCCCCCATGTTGTTTTGCTTGCTGTCTGCTCTCTGCATGCTCTTCTGTGTCTGCTTGTCCTCTCTCTAGGCAGTACCAGGAACTGATCCTGGGACCCTTTGGAGTGGAGAGAGACTGCTCAATATCTTGTGCCACCGCAGCAACCTGATCTGCTGCATCTCTCACTGTCTCTCTTCTGTGTCTCTTTTTGTTGCAGCACCTTGCTGCACCAACTCTCTGCGCGGGCCAGCACTCCACATGAGCCAGCACTCCGCATGGGCCAGTACTCCCTGTGGGCCAGTTCTCCACTCAGGCCAGCTCACCGCGTGGCCCAGCTCACTGCGTGGGCCAGCTTGCCGCACGGGCCAGCCTGCCCTTTATGAGGAGGCCCCAGGAATCGAACCCTGGACCTCCTATATGGTAGACAGGAGCCCAATCACTTGGGCCACATCCGCTTCCCTGGTATTGCTTTTGTTTTACTCTTTTGCTAGGTAGAGACAGTTCTAGTGGCTTCCACTTGGGCTTCCCTACTATAATAGTCTCCTTCCACAGGTCAGGGGATCAATGTCAGTATTCTGTCAGTTACTGAATCCACACATTCTAGAACTGGGGCAATAACCATAGAATTGGAGCAGAGAACCACTGGACTCACTGTGAGACAAACCGAGCTAAATCTCCACTGATCACCTGACCTCCATAAGCCCCAAATCTGACAGGTAGATTACAGTGACATTTTGGGTCTCCTGGAATTAGTGTCAGTTTAGAGCCAGTGTTTGGTAATTCCTAAAATGTCTGATCATTTCCTTTTCCCCTATGTAGAGTTACCCTGTGTGGCAGCTTGAGATTATTTTATGATTCCCCAAAATAGAAAGATTATGTTTTTGAACTAGTCTATTCCTGTGAGTGTGATACCCTTTGATTGCATTAAATTCTGTGGAGAGTCTTTTGATTAGATTACTTGATAAAATCGATTTAAGGCTTTTGATCAAGCTTTGGTGAGATGTGATTCAGGTTGAGTCTCTGCCCCTTGCTGTGTTCTGATGTAAATGGAGACAAAGAGAGAGACACATATAGGTAAAGGAAGCTGCAATATTTGATCTGGCCATGTGAGAGAAAGGACAACAGTTTCACCCACAGCTGTGCTGCAAAGAGAGAAGCCCCTGAGAGGCTCAAAGAGCTGAGGCCCAAGGAGAGATGAGCCATATGCCTGATAGGGTACAGCTAAACTTGGAAAGAAAGCAGAGCTGCTGAGACTAGGAGAGGAGGTCCAGTAAAAGACAAGCCGTTTGCAAGGTTTGCCAAGAGCTGAGAAAGGCAGAGACTTCTGCAGAGACTGGTGGCCATCTTGCTTTGCCATGTGGTAGCTGATTTTGGTGAGAAAGCTCCTCTTACGGTGCCCTGATTTGGACTTCTCATGGCTTTGGAACTGTAAGCTTTCACCTCCAAATAAATATCCTTTATAAAAGCCAACCCATTTCTGGTATTAATATTTTGCATTGACAACTCTTTGGCAAACTAAAACACCCTGGTAAAAGGTCCCTTTGGGGAAGGCTGGTAGAAAGATTAACACTATATATTTTTGGCAGTGTAGCAGGGTCCTTCCCTGAGAGACCCTGGCCTTTCCTTCATCGAAGTGTTCTAGGTCTTATAAATTCAAATCTGGGAATTGATTGAACGCCATGACTCTCTGTTTTTGTGTTTCAAGTTAGGCTTTTGCTTACTTGACCTAGAACTCTTCCACTTTTAGAAATCAAGTAAGAATTTTATAGACTGCTCATCTATTTCACTTCTAGGAATCCCAAGATCAATCAGCCAATGCCATCCATCTCTGTGAGTCAGACTCTCTGATTAATTAATTATGCTGTCCATTATGGTAACCCCACCCACATTATCTTTGTTGATTAAGTGCTGCCACTTGGCTCCTGACAACCCAGGATCTGATCATACCCATTTTATTTAAGGATGCAAGTTCAGTGGCAGTAAGTGCCCACCATATTATTTGACCTACAGAAAGGAACGAACACAGAGCTCTTCAGGGATGCTGGAGTTCATCTCACAAATTAATTTCTCAAAGTCATGGTGAAAGGTGTGACCTCTGGACACTTGTGGTAGGTGAGCACATCTTACATGATAAATCCACTCTAACATTCCAGTTCTCCTAAGCCTTTGGATACCTTCATCTATATTTTACCAAGGGAGTTCTGGCATTTTGACTTGATTTAGTGTAGACTACCTTTTGGTCCAGTGTTTCAGCCAACCAACCAACCAAACTATTAAAGGTAATAGTGAATCTAGAATCTCTGCTTAGTGGGCCCATTTTGATAAATCCGGCATGATCCAACTTTACATTCCTTCTGCAATTACCCCCATATCCTTAATATCCATTTCCACAAATATTCCTCTGATTTCTGTCCATATTAATTGGAAAAATCATGCAGTTCTTTTAGAGCTCACCTCCTCATGGATTTCACTTTGTAGCTCATCTTTTGGGGCATGCCGAGAAACAAAGATGGGTGGCAAAGGTGGATCCTGAGAGGAATTAGCAGTGTCTTACAAGTCAACTACCCCAGGGGATTCCATTTCAGTTTCATCTGGCAAAACAGAGTTAATTTTCTCAGGTGGAGGTGGAAGAGCTTCTTCCTAATGGAAAGAAATTATAGTTTATAGAGCAAAGCAGTGTTACTCTCCTCAGACAGGGTGGGAAGGGCTACTTCCTCAGGGGAGGCTGTTACAGGTTTATCCAGCAAGAAGGCTCAGTAGAATTTAGGTGTTCAATGTCCCCACCATCATCATGATAAGCCCATATGTCCCCATTCCAATTTTCAGGATTCTACTTCTTCCCAATCAATGCCCTCACTTTAACAGCAGACACCTGGCAAAATTGGGATTTCAATTTGTATTGTAATTCAGTTACTCACACAATGAGACTCTACATTTGTTTTCCAGAAATCTCAAGTTTGTGGCTATAAGAAATGGATTTCTTTCAGGGCACACATAGAAACTTTTATGTCCTTCATGCAGTGCTTGAGCTGGGAATTTGAAGGCATGAACTAATCCTCTTGAATAACTTTGTCTAGTGTATTTAGGAACAACCAGCCAGCCTCATTATACTTTTTAGCATGACAAAAATATTCTAAGGATTAAATACATGGTTATTCAGGCATTTAGTATAAGGAATTGGCCCATGTGAGCATGGAGGCTGGCAAGTCCAAATTCCATAGGGCAGGCCGCAAGCTGAAAGCTCCAATAAAGGTCTGAATACCCCAGGGGAAGCTGGCTGACTGCCTTGATGCAGTAATTCTTTTTTTTCTAATTCTGATATCCTCAGTTCTGGCTTTTAAGATCTCCACCTGATTGGGTGAGGAGACTCAACACATTGTCATATTGGGTTAGTGTGGGCCTCATCTTAATTAATCACATCTTCAAAGACCCTATTTCTAAATAAGGTCACATGGGTTAGGACTTGAACATATGTTTTTGGGGGGGACACAGGTTAATCCATAATACAGGGCCTTTTTGATAGTGGCCATTCTGATGACATTATGCTGAGTATGACTGCGTTACTATGAACCAAATATATTGTGTAACATATTGTTTGATTAAAAAAAAAATTATATGTATCCATTACATTTAATTGAGAAATGTATATAAAAAAAATAAAAACAAACAAACAATCAAAAACATAATACGGGGCCAGGATTTGAACCCTTGTCCCTGAGACCCCCTACTCAGCACGGCAGCACACTGCTTGACTATGAGGTGTATAAAGCCATCCCACTGCCCTTCTCCCCTCATTCATCATCCTCTGGATTTCCAACAGTCTTGTTTTCCCAGGAGCTAAGCAGCCATAGATGAAAAAAAGAAAAGCAGCATTAGATAGACTAAAAACAGAGTTTTCCAACTTATCTGTACATGTTGTTATCAATTCCTCCTGGTGACTGCCCAGAGGGGGAAGAGCAAACCCTTCTTCCTACAAAGCAGGTTTTGCTCTGGGTTAAATGCCTTCAAATATAGATTGTGGTGTGAGAGCCATTCACACCGGGCCTAGAATGCTTCTGGACTCTGGCAGGGAGTGGGCAGAGCAGAGAGACTGCCATTCCTCCTGGTGGTTCACTGAGGGAAGGCCAAGACCAGCCACACGGTCTGATTCAACGCTCCCGGCAGTCCTGCAGACATCAGGGGATGGTGAGGTGGAAAATGGCTGTCTTAGGCAATTTCCCTATGCATTTTTTCTGTCTTAGAAAGGCTAACGTGAGTTTTGATGAGAAGATGAATGTTGGTTTTTTCCCCTTACCATCCATGCTTGGTTGTTGTGATGGATTTCTAAGCACCTGGGCAAGAGTCAGGCGGTGTGGGCGGGCAGCAGCCTCGTGTGCCACGGCCCCCTTCAACACAGTGCCAAGCCTCCACGGTGGGACCAATGCAGCCTCCGTGCTGAGGGGAGACGGCAGACCAGGGCCTCCGCGCTCGCCGACGGGGCTTTAGAGCAACGACGGCCCCGCTTCCAGCACAGCTTGTTCCCTGGGCTGGGCATTGGACTGAGCAGCCTTGGCTGCAACCTCAGTGATTGTCCATCTCCAGCACCTTCAGGGCAGCAGCCTGATGCAGGCGAGGGGCCACGGGCCTTGGAGACAATGAACCTCTCCTCAGTTACGTGGTTTTAGGCAAGTTGCCTAATTCCTCTGAGTGCCTGTCTTTCCTGTGTAGAAAGGGGATTTTATATTTATTTTGCAAAGCGGTTGCATCAATTAGAGGTGATATGTCTACCCTATGACACTTTGTTGTAGACACACGGGAAGTAAAATTAACATCCAATGTTTTAATGCTGGCTCTGTTTTAACCATTCACTCTAACACTTCCACAGCTACAAGCACATTTTTCTGTATCCACTCCATAAAATTGTGTCTGCAGCCCAGCACTAGCACTGGGGACTTAAAACTTGGGCATGGGTCCCTCCTGCAGATCCATCTCTAGCAGGGGAGATAAGACTTGTACTAACAGGGCCATAAATCAAGTAGAAAGTGATGCATCTGTTCTAGATAGATAAAGGTTGGTAAACAGGCCTTCAGGCCTGGTCCACACAGAGCCAGTGTCCTCAGAGTCAATAATTAGGGAAACAAAGAGAGGAGGGGACCTGGGCTCCCCCTTCAGACAGCTGGCCTGGTAGGGAAAGCAGGAGGGCTCCTCTTCTGACCCTTAGGCACATCTGGCCTAGGCTGGGCCCCTTGCAATGGCTGCGGCCCCATAGCTATCGGAGGGTCTGTTTATGTCTCTTCAACTGGTAGACACAAACTTTCATTTGACAAGATCCTAGTAAGAGCTCCCTCTCATCTTGAGAGGGGGCTCAGCCAGCTAAGCACCCCCATTGCAGTCCTCAAACAAAGCGGTCTATACTTGGCACTCCTTTAAAAAGTTTCAGACCTCCAGGAAGAGACACCCAGGGCAGACGCAGGTTTTTTCCAAAATCGCCGAATGGAAGCCCATTGTGAAAAGTCCAGGCCAGCTGGAGCACAAAGCCAGGAGCCTTTCTGCATATTCCAGAGCTCTTGCACCTGCAGAGATCCTTAACACGGGGTCATCACCATAAGAATGAACCTGTTGTTGTCGTTCTGCATTGAATTCACCTTCAGTCATATGGGAAGTGTTTTTCTATAAGGGCTGACCCTCTGGTAAACAAAGTTTGCATCACAGATAGGATTACTCTCTGGCTCCTTGCTTTGCAAAACCAGCTCAGGAGAGGTGTATGTGTCTAGTAATGATTCATTGACTTTATGACACATACCTGAACAAAGGCCAAAGCAAGAGGTTAAAAACAAATATGTCAGTAGGGGAAAGAAATTACAAACTCGGTTCTTGGTTTCTAAGAAGTTCTAGGGAAAAACACTCAATCTAAAAACAGTACACTGAGATAAGGCAGATTAAACACCAAGGTCATGTTTATTTATAAAGTATTACGTGGCTAAATAGTTGCATATGAAAAAGAGGTAACCTGAGAAACTAGTAGTAAACACATTTATTATGATCTAATATCATTATTAGAAAAGGAAATGGAAGTTTGAAGTTAGTATTCAGACTGAAAAAATAGAATTAAGCATATTGAAATTCTGAAATTATAGAAGAAAACCTGCAACAAAACTTCACCAAAAAAATTTACAAAAAAAATCTATAAGGCATGGGATAGTGGGTTGCTGATGTATATGAAAAGAATCTCATTTTGGGATAGTCCAAGCTTAACATGTATTAATGTATTGATTAACGTAATGTCAGCTATGGCTTGTTCACTGCCTGTCCAAAAAAAGTTGTTTTTATCTTCAGCGATACAGACTTCTCCAACCAGCTCCTTCCTTTACCTCTCTTGCTGTCAAAGATTTTCACTCCAGCAGCCCCCAACCCTGTTGCCCTAGTTAGTGAATAATTTAGGGTCAGGTAAGTGTAAGTAAGTGTGACCAGTGTCTTCCCTACCTGTATACACATCTCTCCCGGAGTTTATATCCCTATTCCCAGGGTGAGTTAGCTCTCAAACTATGTAATGGCATTTTTCTATCCTAACTCTAGCACAAAGGAACTAAGATTTTACTCTCCTATGCTGCTTTAGGTAGAAGCAGAATTTTTCAGAGAGTTTCTAGAAGGTTGTACTATGTGGACACCATCCAGCAGGCTGGTACTTTCCTGCTGTCCCAACTCTGCTTCTATCTCCTCATTCTCTCTGCCCTTATCTTTCTTCGCTTGACTTAACCTCATGAATAGATAAGACTCATCACAGTTCTGTCTTAAGGGAAAAAAAAAGTTAAGTGAAATAGGGACAAGAAAGGGAAGATATAGATGTGCTGCCCTCATAACCACGGAGAGGTTTGGCCACGCTTCTCTACTGTGTGCATGATTTCATGAGGTCACCCTTCTCCTCTAAGGGAGTGGGAAATCACGAGTCTTCTCAGGAAGGTTGTAAATAGCAGACACTGTTTTGTTTACCTAATTCTGGTTAGCATGTATTCTATAGACTATAATTAGTATTCTGAGGTTCAGGGATGAGGAAAAAGTCACCGCACATAACTACTGCAGCCCAGTTCATCTGCTGTTACTGGTGACAGTTGTGGTGGGGGCTAGCTTTGATCAAAAGCAGGTCTACGCCGAAACCCAATAACCCTGGAGGTGAATGGACAGACCTTGATTGCGTCTGAACATTTTACAATAATTCTACCAAAATAGGCAGGAAAGTTTTAAAATAAGAGTGCTACGGGTAGGCTCATGACAAACAAAGGTGCAGTGAATAATGACAAAGGTCAAATAGGGAGTCTTTATCTTTTTTGTTTTGTGACTACGAACTTGCAGCAAGTGCAAGGAGGAGAGCTATTTCCGGGTAAGGTTGTCTGACACCGAGATAATGCGCAGATACCAATGGAAATTTGTCCAGTGGGGGTGGAAACCATCAAGTACTTTTTACATATGTGCCAACATTTTCATGAAACCTAGAACTGTAAATGCTGCTGTCCCACTATAGGTAGGCTTGGCTGTGAGGGGCAGGATCCCAAATCCAGAGGCAGGGAGTACCATAAAAAAATAATTTGTTTTCTGTGTTGCCCTGGTCGCCGCCATGGAGAAATGAAATGCACGGGTCTGTCGTTGCTGAGGGTTGCAGGGCAGGGTGGGTGGGGTAGGGGAGTGATTTGGAGCCAAAACTCGTTTATGACTCTAAACCTCTGGTTAAAAGAAAAAAGCACATTTCTGTTATATTGCACAGTGTTTTATGCATTTAATTCACTGTCCTCATCCTCATTCATGTATAACACAGGAAAATCGAAGCAGAGACAAAATACACTCCGTCAGTCTATGACAATCTCCAAGATTGTTTCCCAGGAGCATATTACAAAGTCTCGGGCGCCTCAGGGCCCCCAGGATTCTCCGAATGCCCTCGCTTTCCTTTATCCGCTCTTCCCTCTGTAAGTTTCCCTTCTGACCCTCTTTGGTATGAGCCCAGACACACACATTGAAGAGACCACGGAAGAATGAACACAAGCGTGAGAATGAGTCCGGCTTGGGGGTGGCTTGCGGCTGGGCAGGGTTTGTTTGGTCTTCGTATTTACCATGAACTGGAAGCTTCTCGTCCTCCCCCCAAACCCCGTGGTGCTCACCTCAGGTCAACAATTGTGATTGCACAATCTGAGACATCACCACCAGACTATTTCATACAGTTAAAAATGCTTTGCAAAATATTTGCTACATGTATAACTGACAAAGGGTCCATATCCTTCACATTTTTTCTTTCTGGATTATGTTGCAAATGTAGGTGCAAATATAAAGAGCTCTTGCAAATCAAAAAAGCAGCAGCAGCAAGCAGCAGCAGCCCAGGAGAAAGATATGCCAAACACGTTACTAAACAATTTCCAAAAGGAGAAATAAAAGTTGTAAGTAAACATATTTTAAAAGGTCGGCTTCATGAGAAATAAAGGAGATGAGAAGCAAAATAAAAGAGAGAGAGAGATTTAAAATGGTCAAAAGAAAGACAATATGCAGTGTGGTCAATCCCTGTGAAAACCTATACTTCCGTTCACTGCTGGTGGAAATACAAACTGGTATCTTTCTGGAGAGCAGTTTGTTTCAAAGTGTTTTCCTGTGGATAGAAAAAGAAAGAAG
>JAQZBX010085093.1:0-13169 GCA_029593785.1 Cabassous unicinctus | reverse complement strand
AAACTTAACCAATGATGTAAAGAACTTGTATTCAGAAAACTACAACTCATTGTTAAAAGAAATTTTAAAAATACCTAAATAATTGGAAGAACATTCTATGTTCACGGATTGAAAGACTAAATATCATTAAGATGTCAATTCTACTCAAATTGATATACAGATTCAATGCAATCCCAATAAAAATTCCACCATCATTTTTTAAATAAATGGAAAACATGATTATCAGATTTATTTGGAAGGGTAAGGGGTCCTGAATAGCCAGGAACATCTTAAAAAGGAAAAGTGAAGTTGGAAGACTCTCATTTCCAGACTTTAATTCTTATTACCTAGCTACAGTGGTAAAACCAGCATGGTACTGGCATAAAGACAGACACATAGACCAATGGAACCAAACTGATGGTTAAAAAAACAGACCCTCATCTATGATCAAGTGATTCTTGACTAGCTTGTCAAACACACCCAGCTTGGGCAGAACAGTCCATTCAACAAATGGTGCTGAGAAAATTGGATATCCATAGCAAAAGAAGGAAAGAGGACCCCTATATCACACCCTATACAAAAATTAAATCAAAATGAATAAAAAACCTAAATATAAAAGCAAGAACCACAAAGCTTCTAGAAGAAAATGTAGGAAAATATCTTCAAGACCTGGTGGTAGGTGGTGGATTCTTAAAGGAGGTAAGAGGAGGACTGTGATGGACTACTAATATTAGTGTATGTAAAAGTTTTAATTAGCTTTCCTATAAAAGTGTGGAAATGTACAGAGCTGATGGTAACACATTATAGTGAGTAACAGCTGGTTTATAGATGGGGATGTGGCTGAAAATGGTAGTCTAGGGATGTAAATGCCAAATGACAGAAAGCTAGAGAATAATCTAGGGACTGAATAGCACAGTAAACCCAGAGGTGGATGAGAATAGTGGTTGATGGTACAGATGCAAGAGTGTGCTTTGTGAACTAGAGCAGAAGTAAATCACTATTGCAGGATGGTGGGAATATGGAGAAGCATGGGAAAAATACAGCTGGAATGACCTATGGAGTGTGGTTAACAGTAATAATGTAATCTTGCATCTATGCCAAAGATGTACTGTGTTGATAATGGGGGTGTGTGGAAAAAGTGTGTCAAATGTATGCTGTGGAACTGATAATAATCAGATGATATTATCTCATAATCTGTAACAAATGTTCCATCACGGTGTGGTGTGTTGATAGAGGGATGTTGTTTGGGAATTCTGCACATGTGCATGAATGCTTTGTAAGTTTCCAACTTCTATCATAAAAATATATTTAAAAAATAATAATAGGATGGGTTGGGGGAAAATACACCAAATGTAAGATAAGGAATATAATTAGTAGTAAGATTTTGACAATATTCTTTCAAAATTTGTAACAAATGTCTCGTGACAATGCAAGGTGTTGGTGGAGGGTTGATGTATGGGATCCCTGTATGATGTTATGAATGTTTGCTTTATAAGTTCACAACTTTTACTATACTTGTATTGTTTATGTATCTTCATGTATAAATGATATAAAAATACTACTACTAATAAGGTGGGTTGGGGGAAAATACTTTGATTAGTAGTAATATTTTGAGGATGCTCTTTAACCATTAGTTAAAAATGTTTCACAACAATGCAAGGTATTTGTGGTAGGGTGAGGTATGGGAGCCCTGTATGATGTTATGTATATTTGTTCTGTAAGTTCACAACTATTACTATACACTTATTGTTTATGTATGTTCATGTATGAGTGCTATACTTCAATAAATTTTTTTAAAAAATTGGATCACAAAAAAATACACTGGAAACACATAACAGAAGATTTGAACAGGCAGAGAAAAGAAACAGTAATGTTCTAGACAGTATATCTGAAATCAGACAGATAGTAGAACAGATAGGTAAAAAGATATTTTTTAAAAATCCAGCAGACACTTAGGAATTTGAATGACAATATGAAAAACACAAACATATGGATTAAAAGCATTCCGGGGGGGAAAAGAGGAGGGAAAGGGGGCAAAAGAAGTGTTAGAGGAAATAATGGCTGAAAATCTCCCAACAATTTTGAGGGACATGGATGTACATGTCCAGGAAGCGCAGTATGCCCCAAACAGTATAAACCCTAACAGGCCTACCCTAAGACATATACTTATCTGTCCAATACTCAAGACAAAGAGAATACTGGAAGCAGCAAGAGAAAAGAGATCCATTACATAAAAGGGAAGCTCAATAAGATTAAGTGCTGATTTCTCATCTGAAACCATGGAGGCAAGAAGACAATGGTATGACATAGTTAAGGTGTTAAAAGAAAAATACTTGTCAGCAAAGAATTTTATATCCAGCAAAGATAGCATTCAAAAATGAGGGAGAGTTCAAAACATTCACAGATAAACTGATATTAAGAGAGTATGTCAACAGAAAACCTGCCCTGCCCTTCAAGAAATATTAAAGGGAGTTCTGCCAGTTGAAAGCATAAAACAGGAGAGAGAGGGTTGGAAGAGAGCATAGCAAGGAAGATTATTGGTAAGAATAACTATAAAGATAAAAAGAGAAATTAAAACAACATATGATGTATATAAACCTAAAGAAAATATGGCTAATGTAAGTAATGCCTTAACAGTAATAACATTGAATGTTAAGAGATTAAACTCTGCAATCAAGAGACACAGATTAGCAAAATGGATAAGGAAATATGACTCATCCATATGCTGTCTACAAGAAACTCAACTTAGACCCAGGGGCACAAGGACATTGAAATTGATTGGTTGGAAAACAATTTTACATGCAAACAATAACCAAAAAGGATTGGGTGTAGCTATACTAATATAAGACAAAATAGAATTTAAATGCAAAACTATTGTAACAAACAAAAGAACACTATATATTAATGAAAAGGGTAATCTATCAAGAAGAAAAAACAATCATAAACATTTATGCACCTAACCAGGGTGCCTCAAAATACATGAGGCAAACGTTGGAAAAACTAAGATGAGAAATAGATCTCTCTACAATTATAGTGGAGAAATTTATCCCCATTAGACAGAATATCTCGGTAGAAGATCAATAAAGAAATAGACCTTGAATTAAATCTTAGAAGATCTAGAACTAATAATTATATACAGAACATTACACCCCATAATACAGCTGGATATACATTTTTCGTTAAGGCACATGGATCATTCACCTGGATAGACCACATGCTAGACCACAGAACAACTCTCAATGAATTCAGAAAGACTGAAATTATACAAAGTAATTTCTCTGACCACAATGGAATGAAGCTGGAAATCAGAAAGGGGCAGAGAAGCAGAATAGGCACAATGATATGAAAGTTAAACAACACACTCTTAGACAATCAGAGGGTCAAGGAGGAGATTGAAAAAGAAATCAGTAACTACTCTGAAATGAATGAAAATGACAACACAACATATCAGAACATATCTGATGCAGCAAAAGCAGTACTGCAAGGGAAATTCATAGCTATAAATTCATATATTAAAAAAGAAGAATGAGCTAAAATCAAAGACCTAACTGCACACCTGAAAAAAATTAGAAAAAGAACAACAAACTAATCCCAGAGCAAGTAGAAAGAATGAAATAACAAAGATTAGAGCAGAGCTAAATAAAATTGAAAATAAGAAAGCAGTAGAAAATTTTAAGAAAACCAAAAGCTGTTTCTTGGAGAAGATTAATAAAATTGACAAACCCTTAGCTAGATTTACAAAGAAAAAGCAGAGAAGATGAAAATATATAAAATAAGAAATAAGGAAGAGGATATCGCCACTGACCCAAAAGAAATAAGGAGTATCATAAGAGAATACGTTGAAAAAATTGCATGCCAACCAGATGGATAACTTAGATAAAATGGACAAATTCCTAGAAACACACAACCAGCCTACATTGACAAAAGACAAAATTGATGAACTCAACAAAGCAATCACAAATAATGAGGTAAGATTAGTCATCAAAAACTTCACAACTAAGAGCCCAGTACCAGATGGCGTCACAGATGAATTCTACCAAACATTCCAGAAAGAACTAACACCAATCCTACTTAAACTCTTCCAAAAAATTGTTTAACTCATTCTATGATGCCAGCATCACCCTAGTAACAAAGCCAAACAAAGATGCCAAAAGAAAGGGAAACTACAGACCAAACTCTCTAATGATCCTGGATGCTAAAATCCTCAACAAAATGCTTGACATCGTATTCAATAACACACCAAATTATACATTATGACCAAGTGGGTTTCATCCCTGGTATGCAATGATAGTTCAACATAAGAAAAGTAATCAATGTACTAAATACATTAACAGATCAAAAGAAAAAATATAACATGGTCATCTCTATTGATGCAGAAAAAAAACATTTCACAAAATACAGCACCTTTTTCTGATAAAAACACTTCAAAAGATAGCAATAGAAGGAAACCTTCTCAACGTGATAAAGGGTAGATGTGAAAAACACACATCTAACATCATATTCAATGGTGAAATGTTAAAAGTTTCCCCTCTAACATCTGAAACAAGACAAGGATGCCCAATGTCACTGCTATTATTTAACAATGTGTTAAAAGTACTTGGTAGAGCACTTAGTCATGAAAAGATATAAAAGGCATCCAAATTGCAAAGGAAGAAGTAAAAATTTCACTATTTGCAGATGACATGATACTATACATAGAAAGCCCTGAGAAATCAACAACAAAGCTTCTAGAGCTGATAAATGAGTTGAGTAAAATGGCAGGATATAAGATCAATGCACAAAAGTCAGTAGCATTTCTATACAACAATAATTAGGATTCTGAGGAGGAAATCAAGAAAAAAGTTCCAATTACTAGCAACCAAAAGAATCAAATACCTAAGAATAAACTTAACTAATGATGTAAAGGACTTATACACAGAAAATTACACAACACTCTTAATGGAAATCAAAGAAGACCTAAATAAAAGGAAGATTATTCCCTGTTCATGGATTGGAAGACTAAACTTCATTAAGATGACTGTCCTACACAAGATGGTTTACAGATTTGATGCAATCTCAATAAAAATTACAACACCGTTTTTTACAGAATTGGAAAAGCTAACTATGAAATATATTTTGAATGGCAAGGGGCCCAAATAGCCAAAGACATATTGAAAAAGAAAAATGAAATTGGAGGAGTGACACTACCTGATTTAAAACATACTACAGTACTACAGTGGCCAAAATTGCATGGTATTGGCACAAGGATAGACATACTAACAAATGGAACAGCACTGAGAGTTCCGATATAGATACTCACATATAAAGTCAACTGATATTCAACAAGGCCACCTAGCACACTCAACTGGAACAGAATGGCCTTATTAACAAATGGTACATGGAGAACTGGAAATCCATATATGAAAGACTGTCTCACACACTATACAAAAATTAATTCAAGATGGGTAAAAGATCTAAATATAAGACCAAGTCCATAAAGTTCCTAGAAGATACTGTAGAGAAGCATCTATGAGATTTTGTTATAGGAAATGGTTTCATAAACTTTATACCCAAAGCATGAGCAATGAAAAAAAAAAACATAAATGGGACCTCCTCAAAATTAAAAACTTTTGCACTTCAAAGGAGTTTGACAAGAAAGTGAAAAGGCATCCTACTCAATGGAAGAAAATATTTGGTAACCAATTATACAATAGGGGCCTATCATCCAGCATATATAAAGAAACCCTACATCTCAAAGATGAAAAGACAAACAACTCATTTTACAAATGAGTTGTAAAATGAGCATGAGATTTGAATATACACTTCTCTAAAGAAGAAAAACAAATGGCTAAAAAGCACATGAAAAGATGTTCACCATCCCCAGCTATTAGGGAAATGCAAATCAAAACTACAGTGAGATGTCATCTTACATCCATTAGAATGGTGGCTATTAAAACAAAAAAAAAAAAGCAGAGAACTACAAGTGTTGAAGAGGATGTGGAGGAAAGGGAAACTTATCCACTGCTGGTGGGAATGTAGAATGGTGCAGCCATTGTGGAGGACAGTTTGGTGGTTCCTCAGGAAGCTAACTATAGAACTACCATTTTATCCAGCAGTCCCACTGCTGGGTATATATCCAGAAAAGCTGAAAGCAAGGACACAAAAAGATAGCTGCACACCAATGTTCATAGCAGAATTATTCACTATTGCCAAAAGTTGGAAGCAACCCAAATGTCCATCAACAAATGAATGGAAAAGTAAACTGTGATCTATACATAAAATGGAATATTACTCAGCTGTAAGAAAGAAAGCAGTATTAACACACAGGATAACATGGATAAAAATTGAAGACCTTATGTTGAATGAAGTAATCCAGGCCCTGAAGGACAAATATTACATGACCTCATTGATATGGCTTAAGCAAATTGAGCAGACGCACAGAGTTAGAGTCTGGAAGACAGGTTTACAGGAGACAGAAAGGGAGTAGAGGGTGGTGAGCCAATGCCCTTAAGGGCAAAATCTATGATAAGGTGAAAGGGTGTTGTAGGGCAGTGGATGGGTGTGACAGTAGTGCAGTTGAGTTATGCTATTGGATTTGGTGGTGTTCGTCTGTGAGAGGGTAGGGTGGGGGTTGGGTTGGGCTGTCCATGGAATTGGGGGGAGGGTTGGAGGAAGGAGCAGGAGAACTCAGGGATTTTTCAGGTTTTGTTAAAACTGCAACATTGGACATGTTCTTTTGGCAAATATTGCAGGGGCAGATTACTGGTGTATGGTGTTGGATGTGGGCAGATGTATACAGGACA
The DNA here is from genome assembly GCA_029593785.1 of Cabassous unicinctus. Classification (NCBI taxonomy): domain Eukaryota; kingdom Metazoa; phylum Chordata; class Mammalia; order Cingulata; family Chlamyphoridae; genus Cabassous; species Cabassous unicinctus. Next base: position 6,408 of record JAQZBX010085093.1, on the reverse strand, counting down.
GGGTTCACCTGGGGCAAGCTTCTATGGGATATGTAAGTGTTCAGCTTGCCATAATGTGTTATATCAATGACACATTGATATAATAACAAACAAGAAAATATTGAAGTCCCATCCTGAGGAGTCCTGCTATGTTTTCAGTTATAGGGGTGAGAGGTTCTCAAGAACATAGCCAGTGCCAAATAAAAGAAAACAGACCAATATGTCAAGACCACAATATTACTGGTGGTAACTATTAATCTTATTCTTCAAAAAATGAAACTTAGTGGTTACCACAGGTACTGACAGGAGGAGGAGGGAAAAATAGAATAGATGGAACATAGGGCATTTTTAGGGCATTAGAATTGTTCTGCATGATCTCACAATAATGGATACAGGCCATTTTAAATTTCATCAAAATTTATAAAAATGTACAATCCAAAATGTAAGTCATAAAGTAAACCACAGACCATGATTAGCAGCAATGCTTCAATATTTGTACATCAATTGTAACAAATGTACTATTTGCATGCAAAATGTTATTAATAGGGGAGAGGGGGAAAGGGGGAAGGTATTGGCTATATGGGAATACCCTATATTCTAGACATGACTATTCTGTAATCTAAAGCTTCTCTGAGATAAAAATGAAAACAAAATAAGACACTAGGGAAACATGGAAGAAAATGTCACTGTACATAAAAGATAACAGATCTTACAGTGATGAAAGACATAATGTCTAAAAAAAAGATTTTTATTTCAATTTTTAAATTTTTTTGTATTTTATATGTCATTTTAAAATCTATCATTATTATTTCATTTTTCTTATTATTTTTACTTGGTTATTTTCTTGGCTTCATTTCTGGAGATGTTTTGGATCAAAGAAGGGTCACAATCATGGCAGGGAAGTAACATTGGTGCAGGGTGTCAGTGATGGGGAAATGCATGGGAGGTGGTTCATCTGAGATATGCCTCTAAGGAATATGAATGTGTTCAAGTGTTCATGGGGCATTGTTACAGTGGGTGGAGATCCACATAATAACCAATATAATATCAAATTCCCATCCTGGGGTGATATGCTACATTCTCTAATGGGACAGCAAAAATGCTCCAAGTACAGGGGCAGTACCTAGTGAAGGAGAACAGACCATTGTGCTGGGCCCTTGATATTAATAATTTTACTTATGAACCTTTTCTTTTGAAATTAAAGCTTAGCCTAGTATTATATGTTGCCTAAGAGTTACCTCCTGAGGGCCTCCTTGTTGCTCAAATGTGGCCCATCTCTAAGCCAAACTCAGCATATAAATCCACTACCTTCCCCAAGCATGGTACATGACTCCCAGGGATGAGCCTCCCTGGCACCAATGTATTATTATCAAGTACCAACTAGCAATGCACCTGGAAAAAGATCTTGCTTATAAGAGGGAAATGGTAAATGCAAATTAGTTCTTATGGCTAAGAGCTTTCAAAGTGTTTTGGGAGGTCATTCCAGAAGTTACACTTATGCAAGTCTCAGCAGAATCTGATTGACTGCCACAGTAAATATTTCCTCAAATAATGGGCCTCCTGAGGGCTCTAGAGACATCCAGACACTATGGGCAGGGCAGATGGCTCAGGAATTTGGCACTCTGCCAGCAGGCCTTACTTTGGGATTTATGTTCCCCAGTGTGTTACAGTTGGATTCATTTGTGGTTTCCCTACACATGGCTCTTCTGCCGCTTCTATTTGAAACTATAGTTAGTACTAGACTTGATAGGTGTATCTCCAAGAGACTTAAATCTTTGGTCCATCTATGCACCAGTTGGACACCAAATCTCCACAGAATTGCAACACCTACTCTCCAATTTATTGGACTCAGCCAGGACAACTAGCAAGGTAATGAAGATGAACAACACCCATCCCAAAGAACAGAGAGTGTCTGCAACTGTAAGGAAGATATTTCTATCCATCTGCCCCATGGGATCTAAGCCTCTTCTCAATTAGAGGCAGAGTGAGCACCACCATGCCAAAATCCTCAATATTAGGGAATAAACAATGGGCTAAAGTAGACTTATTGTTCTACTATAGACTTATTGCTATTCTAGCAATGGAAGAACTTTTATCATTGCTGAAGAGGCAGTGGCCACCAGAGGTTCTAAGAGGAGGAAAAGGGAAAAATATGTGTAGTATAGAAGCATTTTCAGGTCATTGTAATTGTCCTGCATGACATTACAATGACAGATACAGGTCAATATATATTTTGTCATAACTTACAAAATTGCATGGGAGAGAGTGTAAGCTTTAATGTAAATTATAATCCATGGATAGTGGCAATGCTTCAATATTTGCTCATCAATTATAACAAACATACCACACTAATGAAGGATGTTAATGTGGGAGGGTGTGGGAAAGGGAGGGAGTGGGGCATATGGGAATACACCATATTATGATGTAACATTTACATAATCTAAAGTTTCTTTAAAATAAATAAAAAAGAAAACACACATAAAAATCAATTTGTAAGCCTGCAAACAAAAAGTATCAGAGCTAATGGAATGACAGACACGATGGATGAGAATAAAAATACATTAGAGGCATATAACAACAGATTTGAATTGGTGGCAGAGAGAATGAGAATCTAAACTTGAAGAAACAGAGAAACAGGAGAAGAGAGAGAGAAAAGAATTGAAAAAATGGAATAGGGTCTCAGGGATTTGGATGACAATGTGAAACACACAAACATATGTGCAATAAGTTTCCAAGAAGGAGAAGAGAATTGAAAGGGTCACAATGAATTTTTGAGGAAATAATGACAAAGAATTTCCCAACCTTTATGAAAGACATAAATATCAATATCCAAAAAGGACAATACACTGAAAACTGAATAAATCAGAATAGCCATATTCTGAGACACCTAATATTCAGAATGACAAATACCAGAGGTAAAGATGGATTCTGAAAACAGCAAGAGAAAATCAAACTGACTTTGGTTAGTAACAATGCTTCAATATTTGTTAATCAATTGTAACAAATATACCTTACTCATGTAAGTTGTTATTAAAAGGGGAAAATGTGAGACTGGAAGGGGGTGAGATATATGAGAATACCCTATATTTTCAATATGACTTTTCTGTAACCTAAGGCTTCTTTGAAAATAAAGTGAAAAAATTAAGAAGATACTGGAGGAACAAACAAAAGAAATTGTAAACATACATAAAAGACAAATCTTACAGTGAGGAAACACACAATGCAGGAAATTGTTTACCTTGCTTTTGGGGAGTTTTTGGGTTGCAGAAAAGTTACAACTATGGCAGGGGAGGATATCTGTTTCATGGTGTCAGTGGGGAGTGAATGTGTGGGTAGGGGTGCACCTGGGGCCTGCCTCTATGGATTATGAATGTGTTCATATGGTCATGGGGTGTGATCTCAGTGGATGGAGGCACACACAATAACTAATGAAATATTAAATTCCCATCTTGGGGAGTCCTGCTACATTCTCTAATAGAGTGGCAAGAATCTCTATGGTCTGTAGGTAGTTCCTAGATAAAAAGGGTAGACCTATACACCAGGCCCTCTTCATTAATGCTTGTAATTAGGAACTATATTCTTGTAAAATTGAAGCTTAGCCTGGTAATTTATCTTGCCTAGGAGTTATCTCCTGAAAATCTCCATTACTCAAATGTGGCCTCTCTCTAAGCTAAACTCAGCATATAAGCTCACTGCTTCCCCACCCCCTACCCCACCCCCCGTGTGGGACATGATTCCTGGGAGCAGGCATCCCTGACACCAAGGGATTATTACTAAGTGCCAACTAGCAATGCATTTGGAAAAAGTCCTTGACCATAAGTGGGAAATATTAAATATAAAAGAGTGTTGAAGTTTAAGAGATTTCAAAGTGAGTCAGGAGGTCATTTCAGAGTTTATGCTTATACCTCTCAGGAGGATCTCACTTGCTGCCACAGTAAACAAAACCTCAGACAGGGGTGTTCCCAAAGGCTCTAAAAACATCTGGACACTATAGACAACCTCAGTAAACAACACCCCATCGATGGGCCTTACATTGGAATATATGTCAACTTATTTCACCAAAGTAACAGAGTTAGACTCATTTACAATTTCCATACACATGGTTTTTTCTGCCCCTTTTATTTTCACCTATAATTACCACTATACCCATTAAATATATTTCCCAGAGACTTAAATCTTTGGTCCTTTTATATGCCAGTTGAGCCCTTTTTCTCAGCAGAATTGCAGCCAACACCTTTCCAGTTCACTGGACTCGCCCAGGACAACTAACAGAATGATAATGATGATGGACAGTGTACATCCCAAAAAACAGAAAGTATCTATAACTGCAAATAATATAGTTCTATCCATTTGCCCCATTGAATTTAAGCCTCCTCTCAATTGGAAAAAGAGTGGGCATCACCATTACAAAATCCTCAAGACTCAGGAATGAACAAACATGAGGGAGGAATGTAAACATGGTCCAAATCAGACTTATTATTCTAGTAAAGAAAGAACTTGTAACACTGTTATAAAAAGAGTGGTCACCAGAGGTTTGGAGGGGAGGAGGAGGGAAGAATAGGTTGAACATGGTGCATTTTGGGGACATTGGAATTGTTCTGCATGATATATCAATTACAAATACAGGCCATTATATATTTTGTCAAAACCCATAAAGTTGTATGGTGCAAAGTGTAAACCATAGCATAAACTATAGATCATGATTAGTAGCAATGCTTCAATATTTGTTCATCAATTGTAACAAACATACCACACTAAAGTAAGATGTTTTTAATAGGGGAAAGTGTGAGAAGGGGAGGGAATGTGGTATATAGGGATCCCCTATATTTTTGATGTACCTTTTCTGTAATCTAAAACTTCTTTAAAAATAAAGTTAAACGAGAGGATTCTAAAAACAGCAAGAGAAAAACAATGCACAACATAGAAGGGAAACTCAATAAAACTAAGTGAACTTCCCTCATGAGAAACCATGAAGGCAAGAAGAAACTTCTATGATTTATTTAAGGTATTAAAAGAGAAAAACTACCAGCCAAGGTTTCTTTGTCTAGCAAAACTGTCCTTCAAAAATGAAGGGGAGATTAAAGTCTTTACAGAAATAAGAAATAGAAAGAGTATGTTACCAAAATACCACATTTACAAGAGATACTAAAGGAAGTGCTACAGCCTTAAAGGAAAAGACAAGGGCCAAAGTCATGGAGAAAAGTGTATAAATTATTATTAATAAGGGTAATTTAAGGGTAAAAAGTCATACAATAGTAAAATATAACAATGGAAAGCCAAAGGATAAAATGGATGACAAAAGTAATATCTTTCCGGTAATAACATTGAATGCTAATGGATTGAATACCCCAGTCAATAGGCATAGACTGAAAATATGGATAAAAATATATGAGCCATCTATATACTGTCTACAAGAGACTCACCTCAGACATAAGGACACAAACAAGTTGAAAAAGAAAAGTTGGAAAAAGATATTCCATGGTAATAGTAACCAAAAATATCTTGAGTAGCAATACTAATATGAGAAAAAAATAGATTTTAGTTGAAAAACTATTATAAGGGATGAAGAAGTTCATTATATATTAATAAGAGGGGCAATTCTCCAAGAAGAAATGACTATCATAAATATTTATGCATCTAACGAGTATGCCCCAAAGCAAGATACATGAAGCACATACTTGCAAAAGAGAAGGATAAACAGAAGTCTCTACATTAATACTTGGAGACTTCAATACACTTCAGCATTGGGTAGAAGATCTGGGCAGAGGATAAATGAGGAATGAGAGAGGTTGAATAATATGATAAATGAACTAGACCTAATAGATATTTATAGAGCATTATACCCTCAAAACAGCAGGATATATATTCTTTTCAAGTGCTCATGGATCCTTCTCCAGGATAAACCATATGTTGCATCACAAGACAGGTCTCAATAAATATAAAAAGATTGAAATTATACAAAGCACTTTCTATGATCACAATGGAATGAAGCTAGAGATCAATAACAGGCAGAAAAGAGGAAAATTTACAAATATAAGGAGATTAATCCACATGCTCAGTGGGTCAAAGAAGAAATTGCAAGAGAAATAGGTAAATATCTTGTGACAGATAAAATGAGAACACACTTATCAAAACCTATGGTACTCTTAAAGGCAATACTGAAAGGAAAAGTTTTAGCCCTCAAGCTTACATTAAAAAAGAAGAAAGAAAATCGAAGACCTAACTAAACACATGGAGGAACTAGAAAAAGAACAGCAACTAATCCCAAACCAAACCAAATGAAAGAAATAATGAAGATCAGAGCAGAAATAATGAAAATTGAGAACAAAATAAAACAAAGAGAGAATCAACAAAACCAAAATTTGGTTCTTTGAATAAATCAACAAAATAGACAAACCCTTAGTTAGACTGACAAAGAAAAAATAGAGA
>JAQZBX010085092.1:0-13168 GCA_029593785.1 Cabassous unicinctus | reverse complement strand
CATGAAGCATAAAAAAATAACTAAATTAAACTCCACAAAAATTTTTAAACTTCTGCTTTTCAAAGACACCATTGAAAAAATGAAAATATAAACCCAGAATAAATATTCACAACACCTATATTTGACAAATGGATTTGTATTCAGAATATATAAAGAATTTTACAACTAAGAAGAAAAATAGCGAAATAAAAAATAGGCAAAACACTTGAACAGAGACTTCACAAAAAAATAATAAGTCAAATGGCCAGGATGTACGTGAAAAAAAATGTTCAAATATACTAGTCATCATGGAAATGCAAATTAAAATCTCCATGAGGTAGTATTACACATCCATTAGGATGCCTATAATTGACAAGATTGACAATACTAAGTGCTGGCAAGAATATAAATCCTCACACATTGCTGGTAGGAATGTAAAATGGTACAACCTCTTTGGAGAACTGACACTTTCTTAAAGTTAAACATAAACTTACCATAAAATCCACTCTTTACCGAAGAGAAAGGAAAACATGTTCACATCAGCTTTATTTATAATAGGCAAAAACTGGAAACAATGCCCATCAATGGGAAAATAAATCAACACACAGCAATGCAATGGAAGAAACATGCAACAAAATGGAACAATCTCCAAAACATTACCCTAGGCACGAAAAGTCAAAAGCAAAATAACAAGTACTCCATGATTTTATTAATATGAAATCACTAACAAAGATAAACTTAACCTACAGTGACAGAAAACAGGTCAGTGATTGCCTGGGCTGGGATTGACTAGCGAGGGGCAAAAACAAGTGTTCTGTGTCTTGATTTTCATGGTAGTTACAGGGTACATACACCTTCCAAAATTCACCAGACTTTACATTTAAAATAGATGTATTTTTATTGGATGGAAATTGTTTTTCATTAAATTGTATTTAAAATACTTTAAAAGAGGTAGAGGGAAGGAACTTTGGTTTGCTAGGACATTTAGCACAAAATGCACAAATTTCCTAAAAAACCAGTGGATTTAGGGAGAATTGAAAGATCAGGACAGAAGCCTCAAAGTTTTACCACAAAAGAAGCCCTCTAAACAGTTCCTATAAATTTGAACCAAGAAATTAAATCAAGCATTATGATGTCTGTTTTGGATCAGAGTCCTGGCACAAACGGATGGCACACTCAAAAAAGAAATGCAAGAGTTTCATGAAGGGGCTGTTTACAAAGGGGAGAGAGCTGAATTTTTAGCATCAAGGGAGGGTGTCTCTTTCTAAGAAGTGCCCCTGAGGTGTGGGAACAGATGTGAATTTTAGTTTGAAAAGTTTACTGTGCCAGCACTAGGCGCTCACACCAGTCATTTACTAAGACATTGATAATATTTTCCTTATTCAGCTTTCAGTAAAAATTATGTTGGGAGTGTTTGGTACTAATAATGAAGGAAGGAAGAAAACACAATTTCGTCAGTGTTCACTTTATGTTAGGCTTTACTCATCCTTCCCATCTCCGCTCAGGCTTCACTCAGAATCTTTTCTAAACCTCCTCCTCTTCCATTTGCAATTAATTCCTCCTTCCATTTTCCCTTGATGTTCTCTGTAAACCCAACAAGACAACCGTGATATGTGGTTAAACTCACGTGTTGAGAAAAATACCACACACACGCTCTCACAGTATTTCCTCAATTCTAGATGCTATCAAATTTGGGTAGGGGGGTGACAAACACTATAATATTAATAATAATGTTATATTGGTTGTAAGATATATCCCAGTTTCAGAAGCATTAAAATATGGGGGGAATCAATCTTTGATAGAAGAGAAGAAATAAAAGCTCATGATTTCAAGTTTAGAAAAATTATCTATTTAAGCATATGTATAGACAAGAGTATAATGAAACATAGGAAAATGTTAATGGTCGTTAGATCTGGATTATTTATATTTTTGGCACCTCACAAAATTTTCTCGAATGAATAGAAACTATGCCTTCCTTCAATATAGAGCCTGGTAGAGGGAGACAAATGGACAAACCAATGTTAATAAGTATTACAAGTATTGATAGTGTCTGCAGGATTCAAAGAGTTGACAGTGGTCAATTCTACTGGAGTAGAGAGACATCAAAAAAGGTTTCATCAAGGCATGATCATTGAGTTGAGTCTTAAAAGGTAATCTGAAGGTCAACAAGCCACCAAGGGAGGGGAGAACATCCAAATGGAAGGAGCAGCATGGACAAAACATGCCTTTCTTTGGGACTACACACTCTTTAGAATACCCATGTGGGGATACCCATGTGGGATTGACTTTTTATGGGATTTGAAAACTCTTCTTCCCTCTCATACAAAGATATTTCAGAACCCAGGGACTACATGGTCTAAAATTCATATATCTGGAACAGTTTGCAGAATAAAGTACTCAAAAAACTTGTGAAATGAATGAATGAATGAAAGACACTTGGGACCCAGGTCTTCTGCTTAACCAATTGTCCTTATGCCCTCCCTCCATCTTCTGTTTTTAAGAAAATCTTTCCTGGGAGAGTTGTCATTAATTACCACACTTTAGTGTCAATGACTTATAGTTTAATGCCTGAGAGACTCTTGAAATTTTAGAGGGGTAGGAAGCAGAAGAGCTGAATTTTTCTTTCCTATCTGCTGCTTACTAGCCTTGTGATCTCGGACAAATGGCTTGAATTCTCAGAATCTTGACTGTTTTATTTGTCTGTAAAATAGAGATAATTATATCTTCCCTGGCCTTACAGAATTGAAAGGATCATATTAGCTAATGCCTTAAAGCCATTTATTATATCTAAAATTCTATACAGTTACAAGGGATTATCACTTTATAAATCAGGGGAAAGCTGGAAAGAGTCAATAATTTGCCCAAGGGCATAGGAAATGGCAAAATGAAACTCTTTATCCAAGTCCTCAACTCTGTCCAGCATATTACCTAGATCCCTCTATTGGAGTGGAAAGGGGGTAAAAAGAGGGTAAAAGAGGGGATGATAGCCAAGATGTTCAGAAGCTCACTGCTCTACCCTATCTCTTAACTTTGCCCTGATCTGTCATCCTCTGCAGTTGACTTCTAGAGCCATGCCATCCAGATTGACAACCAAGTGGTCACAATGCTATACACGAATGACATCTCTTCTTCCAAGATATCTGGGCTCATGTCTGGGAGAACAGCCAGGCCAGGCTTGAGAAGCCAAAGACATCACAGGTTTGCCTGGCTCAACCACCCTTTATTATGATTAACACTTCCTTCACATATCAGGATGTGAGCATTCATCTTTCTGGGTCCTTCAACTATTAGCGCCCAGGTTCTCCCCAGGCCATATATCATGGCACAGGAGGCAAGAGGTACAGACAAAAGTTGTCACTTGTGTTGATGTTGTGTGAAGAGGATGATTAATGAATGTCACACATGGCAGCCCAGCTTCTGACTTCCCTAAGTTCACCAAAGACGCTGACTTTGCTGTTTTTCACAGGCCCTCCTTCCCAGCCCTTTCCCCACCAGCGCTTTCAATAATAGCTTCAGCTTTGAGAGTCTTATTTTGAAAGGACAGGAGGGAAAACATTCGTAGTAAGCAACCAAACCACACCCAATGTCTCTGACAGGGCTACATGTTTGACTTTTCATTCTGATTACTGCTGCTTTTATTTCATTCTGATTACTGCTGCTTTTATAATTTGAAATCCATTCACTCATTCAACAAATAATTATGTGTACCCTCTACAGGTGTTTTGGGTATATCAGTAAGTAAAACAAAATCCTTGCCCTGGTGGAGCTTATATTCTAGTAATGGAAGTCAATTATTCATAAATAAATTATAGAGTATGCTAGAAGGTGATAGAAGTTATTGGGGGAAGGTAGAGCAGAGAACTGGGGATAAATAAGGGGGTAGTGGGTCAATCGCAATTTTAATTAGAACAGTCAAAGCAAGCCTTATTGATAAGATGGTGTTTGAGGAAAACTTGGAAGAAATAAGGGGGTTAGTCAAGTGGATTATTTTCGTTTCTTGGCTGCTAAAAAAAAATGCCATACAATGGTTGGCTTAACAATAGGAATTTATTGGCTCACAGTTTCAGTTGCTTCCTCCAGGGTCTATATCTTCTGTCTGGCTGGCAATCTTTGGGGCTCTTTGGCTTTTCCATCACACAATACGCATGGAGGCTTCACCTTTCTCTTCAGGGTCCTTCGATTTCCGGCTTCTTGCTCCTCCCGTAGTTGCTATTTCTGTGGCCTTCTCAGTAGGACCTCCGGCAATGGGATTAAAACCCATCCTGACGCAGCTGGCCACGCCTTGACGAAAACTAACCTCATCAAAATGTGCTGTTTGCAATGGGCTCACACCCACAGGAATGGGATAAGAGTAAGAACATGTTTTTCTGAGGTACTTAATTCAATCTGTCACATGGATATCTGAGGGAAGAATGTTCTAGGAATTAGGAACAGTTCTGGCAAAATCCCCCTGGTGGAGGCATTTGGGACTGTTTGAAGAGCGACAGAGCTGGCATGGCAGGAGAGTGTGGAAGGGCTGAGTGGAGAGGACGTGAGGTCAGAGAGGAAAGAGCGACCGGATCATGGGACGGCACTTTCTCTGTATGAGATGGGGAATCATTGGAAGGTTTTGATCGAATTTATGTTTTAAAAGATTCACCCTGGCTTCCATTTGAGACTCAATGGTGGACTGGAAAGGGGGAGGCAGGGAGACCCTTTCCTAAGCTATTGCGATCACCCGAGGGAGAAATGGTGGTTTTTACCAGAATGTTCACAATGGAGCACTGAGAAATGGCCAAATGCTTGATATATCACAACTCACTGAACCTAAATTGCCACTGTTTGTAAGACACATTCCTAATTTGGAGATATGAAAAGGTGACATACTCTATATCTTGGTATCGAGAGGACATGGTATTTTAAAGTAGAGCCAAAGGGTTTCCCAGCAGAAATGGGAATGAGAGACAGGGAGGAGTTGAGATTTGTGGCCTGAGCAACTGGAGGGGCGAAGCTTCCCTCAGCTGAGACGGAGCAGGCTGCAACAGGCGCGGGTCTGGAGGAGTGGGCAAGGCACAGATCATAAGTACAGCTTGGGATACGTTAACTTTGAGATTCTATTAGAAATACAAGTGAGGATGCCCTATAGACAGTTGAACATACAAGTTTAGGAGAGAAGTTTACAGCACAAATACAAATCTGAGCACCATAGGATATGAATAATACCTAAAGCCAAAAGACTGAATGAAGTCACCAAGGGAATGTAGAGAGAGAAAAGAGAACCCAAGAATAAAGCCTGGAGTCTTCTAGTGTAAGAAACCACCAAAGGAAACTGAGAAGAAGTAACCAGTGAGGTAAGATGAAATAACAGAAATAATTTAAAATGTCCAAGAGTTCTGAATGGGTTTGCTGAGGGGGAAAAACCTACTTATGTGCTTCTAAAATAGATACAACAAAAGTGGCTCATATCTGTGCTGATGACAAGCAGTGACTAGCCAGAATGGGGCTAAGGTGGAAATTACCACAGCAAAGAGATGGTAATAACAAAGGAGTTAGAGTAGAAAAGATAAGGGAACAGCACTAATTATTACACAGTTTGTATTTTTAATGTATTTCTTCACCAGCCACCTTGTCCTAGGAAAGATTTAAGGTGGTTTGTGAGAAACCAGCTTGTTTGCATAGAATACTTTAAATTTCACCTCCAGTTCCAATATTTTCCCATCACTCGCTCAGCATTTGCTGTGCAATATTCATTAATTGATTCATCCGTGCCACAAACACTTACTGACAACTCTGTGAGTCGATGATCCAGGTGTTGGGTTCAGAGAGTCACGTTAAAGCGATGTGGCCCCAACACCCATTTCAGGCCTAGGAGCCAGTCCAGAAATGAAATTAAGCATTTGATAAACTAATTTGTCAGGCACTCACAAAACCATTGAGTTAGCTACTTTCATACCTGTGAAATAGATGAAAGAAACCCAAAGCACACAATCAATACGTAGCCAGGCCAGCGGGCTCCCACACTTTGCATGCTAAGTCCCACACAGCCCCTGGACTCGTTCTCTCCTTTCTGGAGGAGGCAGAGATAGCAGGAAGTTATCAAACAATAACACCAGACAACCAGTTTTCATATCTTTCATTCAAGTTGAACTGTGTGGTCATGTTGGGAAGTGAGTGCAATTTGTCATCCCAGTCATGGATGAGGAAGCAAAGGCTCCAGGGAGGTGAAGTGTTCCCCAGGGCACAGCCAGGAAGAGGCTCGGCTGGAAGTCAAGCCCCCGTGTCCAGATCGTTTGTGGCCAGCAATGGGTTGGGTGCTTGGGGGAAGCTCCAAACAGATAAACGGTAAAGGGCTTGACTCAAAAACAAGAGAAGCTATCCCTGGAGAAAGGAGGCAATGGAAGGGGCAGGAAACAGCTGGGGGAAGACAAGGCCAGGGAGAAGGCTCTGGGGACAGATAGGGAGGAGCATGGCATGTCCCAAAGGTCAGAGGGGGACTCCTAGCCACACACACACTGCTGCCAGGAGAGGGGCCGAGAACAGAAGCAGAACAACAGACTCCACAGACCTGCCTATTAGGTTGACCAGCCAGCCCAGCTTGCCCGGGACTGAGGTGATCACTAGAATGTGGGACTTTCAGTGTTAAGACCTAGAAAGTCTTGGACAACTCAAGATGAATTGGGCACCTTCTCAAATTCCAGCCCTGTCACTTTCCAGTGATGTGATCCTTGGGCAAATTACCTCCTTTTTCTGACCCTCATCACCACTAATGTGGGTGTGAGAATGTGATTCTGGCAGGTTTATCATGAAATAAGTGAAAACTCCTAACCTACCATCTGGCACTTAGAAGACAGCCGGCAAATGGCAGCTATTATTATTACTACGATGTTATGAAAACGAGATTTTCAACTGTATTTTTCTTTTGCCCTGCTTGCAACTGAAACGCCTGCTTCAGCATCTTCTCAGGGATGGTTTTCCTGGGAGCTGGGTTTGGAGCCAGCTGTTATGGATCTTACTAAGTCTTACCAGATACCATCAATTTTAAGAAGCCAGTGAAAACCCAGCTGTGGGCTCCTCGGTCATTTGGCTGCTTCTTGGAAGTTGCTGTAACTCTCAGGATAAGCCATGATTTAGATAAACTCTATTGCTGGATCGGTGTGTGCATCTCGCCAGGCTGACCCTAGCGATACAGTGAAGCCAACCACGTATCCTCATGGTAGCCCAAATACCAGGCACTTGGGGCTCTTACCGGCCCTTATTTGTTCCAGACTGTGCCCCAGGCCCATTGCTGCCTGCCCAGCCCTCCCGTCACATCCCCGCCCCACCCCCCCGACTGCAAGGGGTCTTTGGCTAATCTGTTAATGTTGCCGAAACTGACCCCCAATATACAAGTTCCCTCTAGTATACCCTCTCTGAACATCATTTTTTTTCCAGGGCTATTTGATGCATTAATCCACAGCTCAAATGAACAGAAAACTCAGACCCTGTACAGACAAAACCACATTCTCTCCCTGTCTGGGAAAAGTCCTTACTTTTAAGCCCTGCATGACACTGCTGGTGATTTGCTCTTTGGACTTCGACTGTCATTGTTTTTTTGCAATGAAACATAATAATCTATGTGCCAGTCTCCCAAACTCAACTGAATCCTTAGAAGACTGGAGCCGTGTGTCATCCCCAGAGACAGAGGATAATATAGCAGATTAAAATGCCACTCCCCGACTGCTAATGGGTGAGAGGTTTCTTTTGGGGGTGATTGTAGTGATGTTTACACATCTCTGACAATATGCTACAAACCATTGCATTGCACATTTTAAATGGATGAATTGTATGGTGTATAAATTAGCTCTCAAAAGAGTTGCTTTTACAAAAAGAAGAACATGACTGCCTGTATTTGAATCCCAACATAACCTCTTACTATGTGATCTGGAGCAAGTTACAAAATTTCTCTTGCCTCAGTTTCTTCATCTGTAGAATAGGGTTAAAGCAATACCTACCTCAAAGTGTTGTGGTGAGGAATTCAATTGGTGATTATTCTTAAAGTAATTAGAGCAGTTCCTGGAACATTCAAAGCAGTCTTTAAGGGCAATTATTTACATTTCATTGTTGTATCGCCAGCATCTGGTTAAGTGCCTGGCACATAAAGAATAAATGGAGATTTATTAACTGTGTGACTCTACAAGTACCCACAGAAATGTATAGCTGACATGCCTTAACAAATAGAAAAAGTTCTGGACTAACGACTTGGGTTTGGCTTCTGGTCACCACCTGACAGCAAGGAGATGGTAACAAATCCCTATCCCACTCTACCCCAGTAGTCAGCTCCCGCATCTGACAAATGAGGCCGACAATTCCTCTACCAAGCTCAGAGTGTAGTTTCCGAGATGAAATGAGCTAATGTATATGAACGTTCTTTTTAAACTATAAAATAGTTTGCAAATGTAAATCCCTTCCAGAAACTGGTTTTGCCCCTTAGATGGCCCATGATGTTCTCTCCCCAAAAAGTCCTGTACACCCTCCCAGGCTCCCTTACTCTTTCATCATCACAGGAACATGTGCCAAATATCAGAAAGGAGGGAAGATGGAGCTGGGCCCTGGCACGAGCTGCTGGGCCGTGCCCTACTTGGGCGGTAAACGGCGCTGTTCCTTTAAATATTGCCCCTTTGTAGCTCAAGTGAGTAAATTCAGGCAGCAGCTGTCCAGCTAGTGGGATTTTTCCAGGGCAGCATTCCCCAAATTGCCCAGGGTGGTAAGACACAATCAGGTGGCCCTGTGGTCTCAAAGTCCTAATTCAAAGCCTCTACTGCCATCTACCGACGCTCCAGGGATTCCGGTTGGCCAAAAGCCAAGAATGGACTTCCAAAACGCCTTAGTAGATCTCCCCAGACATAAAAAATCCTTAGCATTGGAAGGGACCCTAGAGACCAACTAGTCTACCCTCTCGTCTTCCAGATGAGGAAACTGGAGCCCACACAGGGAAAGGGGCTTGTCTGAGGTCATGCTTCCGTCCACAGCAGCCAAATGTCCCGAACCCAATCTTAGCTCTGCCGCCATCCACACAGCTTCTATCTGGAAATATGGACAATCCACAAAGCTGGCCTCACAGGAAGGAGATTCTGCCAGGCACCCCTTTCTTTTCCATATTCTGTTCAACCTTCTCCTTTTTGCCACAAAGACCAGACAGGAACTGCATTGTTTTCTTCTCCATCCAGAACTCACATGCCTCATGCTGTCCAGCAATCCCTTTCAGGGAGAAAATATTAAACCATTCACTCAAACGTATCTGCTTTTAAAAAAAGAACTTGGAAGACAGGGCAGACCCTATTTAGTAGATGCTATTAACACCCCCATATGATAGATAAGGAAACTAAGGTTCAGCATCATGAAGGAATTTGCTCATGGCAGTGGTTTCAAAGGTGCCTATATATTGGAATAGCCCAGGATTCTTTTAAAACCTCCAAAGCCCAGATCACACCCCACACCTATTAAATCAGAACCTCTTAGGTGAGACACAGGCATCAGTAGTTTTTAAAGCTCCCCAGGTGATTCCATTATACAGCCAGGTTTTGGAGCCCATTGATTCACAGTCACCTGAATTGGTAGGTGGGACAGCAGAGCCCCAGGCCACAGCTCACACTGGGGAACAAGGGTCTGCCCACGTGCAGCTCTTTGCGGCACTCTCTAAAAGTTTTGGCTATTGTCATTTACTAACTACACTACTAATAACATTTATATGACATTCCCCTTTGTTAAAATCAACAGCACTTCAAACAAAACTGTTACTTTCCAACACCACTTGCCATAGAAAATCAGCCAAACCAAAGAAACACACTTAAATCCAAACTTTTAAAATAAAAAAGTTTGTTGAGGTACAAAATGAAATTATCTCATTTTCCAATTTCAGGGAACTAGGGCTTACTGATAGGAAAGTAAGTTTTCCCTCCCTGCTGCTGACAAGGCTGGGAGAAGTGTGACAAAAATATGCTTTGGAGCAGTGACTATTTGTATTCAGTCGGTGCCTCTACATGTGTGCACGCCATTTTCTCTCCAGCCCAGCTACTGAGCGTGGGGGCGAACTCTGGTCAGGATCCTTTGTGTTGAAAGAGGGACCCAGTCCTGAGCCCAGGGACTGTGGGTTCTCAGTCAAATTTCAACAGCATCCTGCCCCAGGTCTTACCCAACAGCTGGGGCACTCTTACTCATTAGCAAGAGCAACAGCCCTTCCTTGGCCTTGTTCTGGCCCTGTCTCTATTGGCTGGCCCACCTGTCAGAGTGGAACCGTGAGCTCTTTGCCCCGCAGCCTGCAAACCAAATCCACAGCCCCGTTTCCTGCAGGTGAGTGTCATCACGCTGCTTGCTCAGGACACAGCTGTTTGGCAAAGGAGAGCAGCAGATGTGCAGCCGGCTCCGGCTCCGACTGCGCTCGGCAGCGCCCTCCTGGATCCTGCTGGCCCACAGGCGGCTGAGTGTAGCTGTCCTCATTTAACAAAAAGAGCCTTAACTAGCAATTACTCGGGAAGACACCATTTGTGTCTTTTCTAAATATTTGAGAATCGGTCTATTCAACGGAGTAAGCTGGTTTCCTAGGTTTTTTTTCCCCAAATTGAATCATCACTTATACCCCTTTAAAAGAAAAAACTTTGTTACCTAATGAATATATGGTCAACTTACAGATTTAAATAAAAGCTGAAAAGCAAAAGAAAACGAAAAAGCAATCCCAAGGCCCCACCACCTACAGAAAACCACTATTAACCCACATGTGATAATCCTCCTCTTCACTGTATGCCGCATTTTGCATTTTATGCAAAAATGAGTTCATACAAAACATTCTACTTTGCATCATTTGTTTCACATAGTAATACATAACGGCTATCTTTCTATCATTAAATGTTTCTGTATGATATCATTTGGAATCAATGTAGAATATTCCATGTGCAAATTGCCAATTGGATTGTTTCCATTTTTTATATTTTGAATACTAAAGCAAATTTCCTTTACAATACTTCTGTAAAGTAGAAATGATGCTCCAAGATATCTGTTAACAAACCCTACACAGGCAAGTCTGAAGTCCCAAGGTTTTAATTTGCACCTCATCAGCACAGATGTCAGGACTTCTCAGGTTCTGTTATTGGCTACACCACTCCCTCATGCACAATCGAGGGGACTCATCTCTTGCCACACGCACACTTGCTCCACCTTCTAATCACTCTGTTCTGCTTTCACATGTTGTTATTACCTCCGTCTGGAATGGTTTTCCCCTGCTCATCACCTCCTGGGTCTTTATCATCCTTTAGATTCTAGATTAAATATTTCCTCCTCAGAAAGATCTTCCCCAGGTTCCTGCTATCATTTTGTTTCTCAGCACCACATCTGTGTCTTTGTGAGCACTTATCACAATTTGCAATGAAATTATTTGTTTCTCTACATGTTTTTGCCTGCCTCCCCGCTAAGTATAAGTAAGCTTTATGAGGTCAGGCATCCTGCCTGCCATTCACATCACTGACCAGCAACTAGTAGAATGCCTATCCATTATAAGAATTCTACAAATACATCTGGAATTTTAAAAATTATAAATAAGTAAATGGAATTTCATTTTCTGGGTGTTTTCACAAGATAATATGGTAAAAGCTACTTTGCACTTGAAATAAAATTTAAAACTTGACTTCTCCACTTGGAGCTTTTGGATAGCTCCTTTTCTGTCTGTGAAATGGGGCTGATAAAACTGTTATAACATTTCCTAGGACTGATTGAATTGAAAGAGTTGAAAACAATGTGTGAAAGCAATTAATAAAATACAAGATACTACAACAAAGTCAAAAATTAGCACTTCTTGAATGTGGGTACTTTGCTCTCTTAACAATCTACGAATTTGATCTAAGAAGTCAGGAACAGAAGAAGGTCAGATGAAAAGAGCAAGAGAATAAATGTGTTGAGTGTCTCAAACGATAACACCCATTTTAAAGATGTGAAAACAAAGGCAAATGAACAGCCAGTCAGTGGTGGAGCAGAGATGACTGCGACCTTTTTGGGGTTTCCTTTGCATGCCTGAATATGACTCACCCTGGAAATCACATTTTTAACATGTAGTGTATTTTCTGATAAACTAAACTCCAAACAAAACCTCAGAGGAGCCACCTGAGGTCAGAAGAACAAAGCTGAGCAGGATTTTGCCTCTGACAGAGACCAGATGTGGTTGAATGTGGCTTCTTGCTCTGTCAACAATCTTACGTATACGATTAGAAAGGACTCTGGACTGGATGCCAGGAGATCTGGGTTTTATTCCCACCGACTCCATTCACCAGCCAAAAAACCACAGCTACATCACTCAATTTATGTGAGCCTCAGTTTCCTAATGAATGTACTGGGATAGCACAACCTGCCCTGCCAAGCTCAGAAGATTCTAAACAACAAATGAAACGATGTGGCAACAAACAAAAGAGATCCTTACAAATTCTTTTGTGGCTGTATCAACTGTGAATTTACCTAACACTCTAAAATAGATCAAAAAATTTTAAACAGGGAAGGAAACTCTGAAGCCAACTAATTTCATAAATAGAGAAACCGACTTCCAGAGATGTTAGGAGGCTTGCTCAAAGTTTCACAGTGAGTTAGGAGCCTGACTAGGGCTTGAAGCCAGGCTTGGGATTCACAGCACAATATTCCTGTGAAAAGAAGAAGAGTGCCCCAAACGTGTTTTCAAAAATCTGTGGAGCACCATTCACTTCAATTCACTTCATTTCATTTCACTAAAAATAAGCTGAACGTTTATCACTTACAATGACGCCTTCAGTCATCAAGTTCCAGCTCTGAATTTTGTCTTAAACCAGACTTTTTTCAACTTTGAGGACTTCTTTAAGTATGCCTTACCTACCAAGAACTGGCTGAAAAGAGGAGGGAAAACATAAAGAAACTTGGAGCTGGGATTTTTCACATCCTGGGTACACTCACACCGGATTCCAGATACAATATTCTCCTGAGTCTGACCTCAAGTGGTTTGGTCAATTGATCACATCCGAGGAATTTGGAAATCTGCCAGGGCCGGGTGAATTAGTTACAGAGTCAGAGAGATGCAGCTCCGTCACATGAAAGTCACTTCCAGCTTGGAACGGATTGCAAATTCCTGCCTCCTGAGTGGTGTTTCAGATGACTGGGAGCTGGTCTGTCTGTGGGCAATCACCAAAGCAGCCAAGGGAAGTTGGGGGGTGGGGGGGGGGGG
>JAQZBX010085091.1:0-13171 GCA_029593785.1 Cabassous unicinctus | reverse complement strand
TGTCTGAAAACCTTGATACATCTTTTTCATGGTTAGAGATAAGATTAAGAATTGATTAGAGGAAGCGGGTGTGGCTCAGTGGATAGAGCCCCCGTTTACCATATGGGAGGCCCGGGTTCCCGTCCCGAGGCCTCCTTGTGAGGGCACGCCGGCCTGAGCGGTGCGGTGGGCTGATGCAGCAACCTCACGGCAGGAAGCGCAATGGATAGAGCACCCGTTTACCATATGAGAGGCCCCGGGTTGGCTTCCCGGCGCCTCCTTGTGAGAGCAGGCCGCTAGCGCCGTGGGCTGATGCGGCAAGACCTCACAGCAAGGGGGAGATAAGCAGACACAGAGAAGACACGCAGCGAATGGACACAGCAGCACAAGCAGCAAGGGGGGGATAAATAAAATAAAATAAATAAATAAATCTTAAATAAAAAGAAAAAAAGAAAAAAAAGAAAAAAAAAAGAATTGATTAGAACCAATGGAAATATGTGTCTTTGGTAAAATCTGTCAACTTTTCTGGGTCTCAAGTTCTATCATTTATAAAATGTAATAACTATATCATCTGTAAGAGTACTTCTGGCTTTGAAATTTAAAGTTAAATATGGAGAAACACTCATATATGGAGCGCAAGTGTGGTATCATTACTGGTCTTTGGAATCGAGTTGGGGCTTTGTTGATACATTTGAAATTTTCATACTTCTATCCTCAGAGTAATAAAGATTTCTGAAAGTGCATAGAAGTATAGTTTGATTCTTTGGTTCATATATCTTTATTCCTCTTAATTATTCTGTGGCACCCAGAAGAATGAAAGTAGATTGTAGAATTAAATTATTCATTTTTATAATTTATTTTCAAACAACTTTTGAAGTAAATTTGAAGGAACAGAATTTATAATTTGATTTCCTAGAGACAGTTGATTGACATCCCCATTACTTTTATGCCATGCTAAATAAACCTTTCAGTCTCTGAATCTATCACCTCTTGAAAGGAAGCACCGGAAAATTCTCTCCATTTGAAGTTATTTCATTGTTAAAAATCAGAAGAATAATCTTAACTAGGTAAGATTAACTCAAAGGAAGCAATTAATAGTTCCCTTCCAGGGGTTTAGGAATTTCTGGAAGTAAAGAGGTCAGGATACATCTCGGTGGATATGAGTTACTTGCCATTTGACATTATGTATAGTATTGAGAATGGGTTGCTAGAAATGGAAAATACCATTATTTGCAAATGTTTAAGTAGTGTTTTTCATGTTCACAGAATTCTTCAACATTGTGCCAAAATGAAGCTTTCGTTAAGCCATAACTATCACATATGCTGCTGGAAAACAGTATGTTAAAGTTATTTCAAAAACAAAATAATTTTAAAATTGTATATATACTTCAAAGTTCCATCTGTTTTCATCTAAGTTATGTAAGAAACTCTTTGTAACATTAATATTGTATTATACAAAAAAAATACCCACTTAATAGATGAACACTGCAAAATCAGACTTCTATACTGTACTTTATTATATATAGTTTGTTTTTGTTCCTTTGTTTTTTTTAATGGCAGGGAAGGGCAGGGGAATTGATTGGATTGTAGCATATAAAAATATAGTCATTATAAACCATGATATTATACATTTATAATTGTAAAAGTAAATTCTTTAATGTTGACTGTGAGCAAGTGAGTCTCTGACTTTGATTTTTATATCTACTAGTTGATTACAAACCCATATATTGCTGTAATTACTGATTTTTATCTATGTTCTGTATAAAGTTCAGAGCAAGAACGGTGACTTTACAAAGATATTAGAAGTTACACTCCTTCCAAATAGGCTGTTTGGGGACCTACTTCTGGAAAAGTTAAAATATACATAAGGATTCTACAATATTAAACTTCATATTAAGAATCTAAAGTTGCCTCAGAGCTCGTTAATATTCATTTAAATCTTGTTAGTGGATAACTGTATTTCCTCCTATTTTTTTAAATTGGATTTAGGTACCTGGGATAAATGATAGCAATATACTGCCTTTGCTTTTGAGAGAATCGCTCATTCCCAGTGTGGGAAGATTTCTTGCATACTCTGATGACAAAGTTCATGCTATCTTTTTAGATGGCATTACTCTAACTCTAAATTGGAATTTGTGTTCTTTCACTGAAAAGAGACAGGTGAGTATACTTCAGAGTGAAATGTATTTTTTATTGTTTATCTGTGGAAAACAGAACACTATTTCAATTTGTTTTTTGAAGTATAAAGTCTGTCAAGAGGCTTTACTGATCTCATTACATTTCCTAGCAAAAATCAGTATTGTGTGACAAATAGTCATTCTTATAAACATAACTCATTATAGAGAGAGGGCTAGTATTTTTGTATAATACCCATATCCCAAATAAAATATGAACTTTTAAATGAGTCAAAAAATTTGTGTGGTTTTATAATTATTTTTTATTAGAGTTTTGTAGGTTTACAGAAAAATCATGCCAAAAGTACTGAGTTCTCATATACCCACCCTCACATAGTTTTCCTTAATATTAATATTTTGAATTAGTGTAGTACCTTTACCATTGATGAAATAATATTATTATAATTACACTATTAATTATAGTCCATATTTTACATTAGGGTTCACCCTTTGTGTTGTACAGTTCTATGGTTGTTGTTTTTTTAAAATTTTACTCAGGTAACATAGATACAACCTAAAATTTCCCATTTTAACCACTTAAAATCTTACAATTCAGTGCTGTTATTTGTATTTAAATGTGCTACCATCACCTCGATTACCAAAACTTTTCCATCACCTAAAATAAATTTTTAATGATTCATTTACTTCTTATGTTTTAACATTGATAATTAAGTTAGAAGATTTTCTTTCACTTTTAGAATAATAAAACTTACCTTTTCTCCTTCCTTCTTAAGGTAAATCAAGGTCTCAACTTAGCTTGGTGTAAATTAACTTTTCCTGATGGGCAATATAAGTTAATTCAGACTGAACACCCTGGACCATATGAAAGGTACTGAAAAGAAATTTTTAAAATTATTTTTGTGTTAGTAAATACCTTTTACATTTAATTGACAGAGAGGAAGCCTATTATCCATATTATTTAAATGTTACACATTTTTTAGTTTTTCTGTATAGATAATGTGAATGAAATTTCAACAGGTTTCAGTTTATGGTTACATTGGCATCTGGCATAACTAAATAGTTCAGATTTGCATTAATCATTTCCATTTTTATTCAAGTGATTTTTCCAAATGAAATGAGTTATAACTGGATTGCTTTGGAGGTTGAACTATGGCCAGCTGTGTTAACCAATTAACCAATCCCCTAAACAATTTGAAGTAAGGTTTACAACCACAAGTGAAAAAACTTATATATTTCTATAAAGTGGAAAAATAAAATTAGCTGATAATTATATTTAGAATGGAGAAGAGTCTTGAAATCAACTTATTATCAATATGCTTTTTCTCTTTTGGCCTATGTAATTTGCTTTTGATATCTTGATATGTTAGAAATTTTATTTGGAGAATTGCTTTTCTACCTCTTAAATTAATTTTTTGTTGAACTTGATTACTTTTAAAGGAAAGTTTTTTAATTAGAGAAGTTGTAGGTTTACAGAAAAATCATGTAAAAATTACGGTGTTCCATATATCCCCCATTGTTAGCACTTTGCATTAGTGGGGTGCCTTTGTTACAGTTGATGAAAGAATATTAAAATTGTGCTATTGAGAGTCCCCACAAGATGACATTGGTGTAGGAACGCAAGGCTCAACTCTCACAGAAACGATGACAGAAAGGCCAAAAGCTGTCCAAGGGACCAGCTTTGGGGGTCAGCGGACCAGGACGGTGCTGCACAACTCCCAGGAGGGTGAGGTACAGAAAGACAAAGAATATGAAATAACAAACATGAGTTACCAAACCCCTCCATGGTGCCTGGGAAGGGCTCCCATCCCCCACCCTCAAGACATTACCCTGGATAAAACCTCTGGCTCACTGCAGCCAACTGAGAGGGAACAGACGTCTTCCTACCTGTCAGCTGTTACAGGGGAGGAGGAAGATGAG
Organism: Cabassous unicinctus; assembly: GCA_029593785.1. Lineage (NCBI taxonomy): Eukaryota > Metazoa > Chordata > Mammalia > Cingulata > Chlamyphoridae > Cabassous > Cabassous unicinctus. Next base: position 9,140 of record JAQZBX010085091.1, on the reverse strand, counting down.
TTGAAGGGCATCTCTTCAGTGAATTCAGTCAGCAGGCACCACTTTGAATCTCAGCTCTGGTCAGATCAGAATCACTGGAAAGCGGAGGTTGAAAGAAACACCTCTGGAAAGTTTCACCAACGAGTACTATCTGCTGGCCAGCCAGGAAACAGCAAGGAGATAAACTACTTTTAGTCTCTCGTAGCCCCATTTCCTGGGACAAAATCTGTGCTCCATTAGTGAGTCCCTGGCCTGATTTTGATAACTTAAGTTGGGCAAATAAGTTGAACCAAAAATCAAAGTAGAGCTGTGAAAAAAATTTTAAACTGGGTAAGAGAGAGAAATTGACCATCAGAGTAAATTCACCAACATATTCAGATGCCTAGGCATCAGCAAAAAATTACAAGCCATCCTAGGAAACAGGAAGAGATGGCCCAGCCAAAGGGAAAAATCAAATATCCTGACAAGATACAGGATTTAAGACAACTACTCAATGATAATCACAAAAATCTCCTAAATCAATTCAAAGGGTTGAAAGAAATATGACTCAAGAGATAAAGGATATTAAGACACTGGGTGAGCATAAAGAACAATTTGAAAGTCTGCAAAGAAAAGTAACAGAGCTTATGGGAATGAAAGACGTGATGGATGAGATTAAAAATATGTTAGAGGCACATAACAGCAGATTTGAATTGGATCAAAGACATGATTAGTGATATTGAGTACAAAACATCTGATCTTGAAAAGACAGGAAACAGAAAAGAATAGAAAAAAATGGAACCAGGGTCTCAGCATTGAATGACAATGCTACATATACAAATATAAGTATTATCTGTATCCCAGAAAGAGAAGAAAATGGAAAAGGGGCAGAAAGAACATTTGAGGAAATAATGACCAAAACCTTCCCAACCCTTATGAAAGGCATAAATATCAATACCCAATAAAGACAATGCACCCAAAACAGAATAAATCCGAACAAACCTATTCCGAGATACCTACTATTTAGAATGACAAATATCAGAGAGAAAGAGAGGATTCTGAAAACAAGAGAAAAGCAAAGCATCACATACAAAAGGAACATCTATAAGATTAAGTGCCAACCTCTCATCAGAAACCATGGGGGCAAGAAGAAAGTGGTATGATGTATTTAAGGTACTGAAAGAGAAAACCTGCCCACCAAGAATTTTGTATCTGGCAACTTCCTTTCAAAGTAGGATGAGTTTAAAGTCTTCACAGAAAAAACAATAGCTGAGAATGTATGTTACCAAAAGACCAGAGCTACAAGAGATTCTAAAGGAAGTGCTGCAGCCTGAAAGGAAAAAACAAGGGCAAGAGACTTGGAGAAGAGTGTAGAAATGAAGATTATTAGGAAGGGTAACTTAAAGGGTAAAAGGACAGACAATAGTACGATATGACAAGAGAAAGCCAAAAGACAAAATGGACAAAGTAATGCCTGTACATTAATAACATTGAATGTTAATGGCTTGAACTCTCTAATCAAAAGATATAGAATGATAGAGTAGATTAAAAAATTATGAGCCATCTATATGCTGTCTACAAGAGACTCACCTCAGATGTGAGGATACAACCAGGTTGAAAGTGAAAGGTTGGAAAAAGATATTTTATGCAAATAATAACCAAAAAAGAGCTGGAGTAGCGATACTAATATTGGACAAAATAGATTTTAAATGCAAAATTGTTATAAGGGATGAGGAAGGTCAGTATATATTAATAAAAGGAGAAATTCACCAAGAAGAAATAACTATAATAAATATTTATGCACCTAACCTGGGTGCTCTAAGATACATGAGGTACATACTGGCAAAACTGAAGGGAGAAATGGATGTCTCTACAGTAATAGTTGGAGACTTTCAGCATTGGATAGAACATTTAGACAGAGGATAAATAAAGAAACAGCCTGAATAATATAATAAACAAACTATATCTAATAGACATTTATAGAGCATTACATCCCAAAACAGTAGAATATACATTCTTTTCAAGTGCTCAAGGATCCTTCCCCAGGATAGACCATATGTTGGGTCACAAGACAGGTCTCAGTAAATTTAAAAAGATGGAAATTATACAAAAACACTTTCTCTGATCATAACAGAATGAAGCTGCAAATCAATAACAGATGGAAAAAGGGAAAATTCATAAATATATGGAGATTAAACAATGCACTCTTAAATAATCAGTGGGTCAAAGAAGAAATTGCAAGAGAAATCAGTAAATATCTTGAGACGAAAATGAGAACACAACATATCAAAACATATGGAACACTGCAAAGGCAGTACTGAGAGGGAAATTTATAGCCCCCAGTGCTTACATTAAAAAAAGAAGAAAGAGCTAACATTGAAGATCTAACTGCACACCTAGAGGAACTAGAAAAAGAACAGCAAACTAATCCTAAACCAAGCTGATGGAGAGAAATAATAAAGATCAGAGTAGATTAAATGAAATTGAGAACAAAAAAACAATGGAATCAACAAAATGAAAGTTGGTTCTTTGAGTAGATCAACAAAATTGACAAACTTTTAGCTAGACTGACAATGAAAAAAAGAGAGATGATGCAAATAAATAAAATCAGAAATGAGAGGGGGGATATTACCAATGACCCCACAGAAATAAGAGAGTTCATAAGAGGACACTATGAGCCAAAAAATTAAACAATGTTAGGTGAAATGGATAAATTCCTAGAAACACACGAACAACCTACATTGACCCTAGAAGAAATAGAAGACCTCAACAAACCAATCACATGTAAAGAGATTGAAACTGTCATCAAAAACCTCCCAAAGATGAAAAGCCCAGAACCAGATGGCTTCACAGATGGGTTCTAACAATCATTCAAAGATGATCTAATACCAATCTTCCTCAAGCTCTTCCAAAAAACTGAACAGGAAAGAATGCTCCAAACTTAAATCAGATATAGATACTACGAAAAAAGAAAATTACAGAAAAATATCTCTGATGACTGTAGATGCAAAAATCCTCAAAATACTTGCAAACCAAATCCAAAAGCACATTAAAAAATTATACACCACTATCAAGGTTTTTATCCCAGGTATGCAAAGCTTTCTCTACAGAAGATAATTAGGGTAATAAATCACATTAATAAATGAAGAAGAAAAATCACATGATCCTCTCGATTGATTCAGAAAATGCATTTGACAAAATACAGCATCCTTTCTTCATAAAAATACTCCAAAAGAAGTAAGCTTTCTCAACATGGTATAGTGCATATATGAAAAATCTACATCTGGCATTGTTCTCAAATAAGACTGAAAGCTTTCCTGCTGAAATCAGGAACAAGAGAAGGATGCCCACTGTCACCACTGTTATTCAGTATTGTCCTAGAAGTTCTAGCTTCTAGCTAGAGCAATTAGGCTAGATAAAGAAAAGGCATACAGTTAGGAAAGGAAGAAGTAAAACTGTCACTATTTGCTGATGTTATGATCTTATATCTAGAAAATCCCAAAAAATCCATAAAAAGGCACTAGAATTAAGAGATGAGCTCATCAAAGTGGCAGTATGCAAGATTAATATGCAAAAATCAGTAGCATTTCTATACCCTACTGATTAACAATCTAAGGAGGAAATGAGAAAAAAAAAAGTCCATTTATAATAGAGGCTAAAAGAATCAAATATTTAGGAATACACTTAACCAAGACATAAAGGAACTGTATTTAGAAAACTACAAAACATTGCTAAAAGAAACCAAAGAAGACTTAAATAAATGGAAGAACATTCCATGTTCATGGACTGGAAGACTAAATATCGTTAAGATGTTAATTCTACCCAAACTGATTCACAGATTCAAAGCAATTCCAACAAAAATCCAAGCAGCCTTTTTTTTGCAGAAATGGAAAAGCCAATTATCAAATTTATTTGGAAGGTAAGGGGCAACAAATAGCCAAAAATGTCTTAAAAAAGGAAGAACAAAGTTTGAGGACTTACTTTCTGACTTTAAAGCATGTTACTTTGCTACAGTGGTAAAAACAACATGGTACTGGCATACAGACAGACACATTGACCAGTGGAACTGAATCAAGAACTCAGAAATAGACCCTCACAACTATGGTGAAGTGCTTTTGACAAGGCTGTCAAGCTCACCCCACTAGGCCAGAACAGTTCGTTCAACAAATGGTACTGGGAGAACAGAATATCCATATCCATATCCAAAAGAAAGAAAGAGGAACCCTATCTCACACTGTATACAAAAATTAACTCAAAATGGATCAAGGTATATCATTGAATATAAAAACTTCAATGATAAAATTCCTAGAAGAAGTTGTAGAAAAACATCTTCAAGATCTTGTGGTAGGCATTAGTTTCTTAAACCTTCCACCCAAAGCATGAACAGCAACAGAAAAAATAGATAAATGGGACCTCTTCAAAATTAAACACTTTTGTTCTTCAAAAGATTTTGTTTCAAAGGTAAAAAGGCAGCCTACTTACTCAATGGCAGAAAATATTTGGAAACTACATATCCGATAAGGATTTGATATCCATGTTATGTAAAGAGATCAGGGGAGTGGATGTGGCTCAAGCTGTTAAGTGCCCACCTTCCACATAGGAGATCCCAGGTTTGGTTCCTGGTGCCTCCTGAAAAAAAAAACACAAAAGAAAAACAACAAGCAAAACGAAAGAAAAAACCAATTCAGGGAAGCTGATGTGGCTCAGTGGTTGAACGCCAGCTTTCCACATACGAGGTACTGAGTTCAATCTCTGGCCCCTGGTACCTAAAAAAAAAAAAAGAAAAGAAACAGAGAGAGCATACAACTCAATGATAAAAAGACAAGCAACACAGTTTAAAAATGGCCAAAAGACTTGAACAGACATTTCTCCAAGAGGAAATACAAATGGCCAAAAGGCACATGAAAAAGTGCTCAACATCACCAGCTGTTGGGGAAATGCAGATAAAAGCTACAATGAAACACCATTTCACACATAGAATGGCCATTATTTAAAAGAAAAAACAGAAAACTACAAGTGCTGGAAAGGGTATGGTGAAACAGGAACATTCCTTCACTGTTGGTGGGAATGTTGAATGGTGCAGCCTCTGTTGAAGACAGTTTGGCAGTTCCTCAAGAAGCTGAATGTATAACTGCTATATGATCCAGCAATCCCATTACTAAGATTATAGTCAGAAGAACTGAAAGCAAGGAAGTGAACTGACATTTGAACACCGATGTTCATAGCAGCATTATTCACAATTGCTAAAATGGAACTAGCTCAAGAGTCCATCAACTGATGAATGGCTGAACAAAATGTGGTATATACACACAACAGAATACTGTTCACTTATAAGAAGAAATGAATCGGGATGACAACATGGATGAACCTAGAGGATATTATGTTGAGTAAAATAAATCAGACACAAAGGACAAATATTGTAAGGTCTCCCTAATATGAGCTAAATAAAATGAATAAACGCATGGAGGTAAGCTCTAGATTATAGGTTACTAGGAAATAGAATGAATGTGGCTTGAGAATGGGAGCTGATGCTTAATATGTAGCATTATTAATAAGATTAATTGTAAAAGTGTGGAAATGAATAGAGTTGAGAGTAACACATTGTTATAGTGAGTATAACTTACACTGCTGAAAGGGGTAGTCTGTGGATGTAAATGTCAATTGAAAGGAAACTAGAGAATAATTTAGGACATGTATAACAGTGATTTAGGTAGTGGATGAAGATTGTGGTTAATAGTATAAATATAAGAATGCTCTTCTTTTACAAAGTGCTAAGAATATGGTAATACATGGGAAATCTGTAACTAATATAACTTATGGGTGATAGTTAACAGTAATATTGTAATATTTTGCAGCAATGGCAAGATATTATTTTGGTACTCTAAGGGAAAGCAATAGCGGGGAGTAAGAGGGTAAGGGATTTTCCTTTTGGAGTAATGAAAATATTCCAAAATTGACTGAGGTGATGACAGCACAGCTTTTTGATGAAAATGAGAGCCACTGAGTGCAAACTTTGAATGGATTGTACAAGGCGTGGGACTGTATAACACAGTAGATCCTATGGTGGAAGATGAACTATGGTTGACAAAACAAATATGAGAACGTTCTCTCATGAACTATAACAAATATATAGTACCAATACAGGGTGTTAATAATTAAGTGGATTGGAAGAAAAATACACCAAATGTAAGATATGGGTTATAGTTAGTAGTAATATTTTGACAATGCTTTTGCGTACTTTGTAACATGTTTCACAACAACGCAAGGTGTTGGTGGTGGGAGATGTATGGGAACCTTGTATGATGATATGCATGTTTGTTTAGTAAATTCACAAATTTTACTATACATTTATTGTTTATGTATGTTCACATATGAATGATATAATTCATTAAAATTTTATTTTTAAAAAAGTCAAGCAGCTAAATTAATGTAACTTATGACTATAGTTAGCAGCAATATTGTAATATTCTTGCATCAATGTCAAAGAATGTACTATGCAATGCTATGGGTCAATAATAGGGGGTATGGGTTTTTGTCTTTTGGACTAAGGAAAACATTCAAAAATTTACAGAGGTGATGACTGCACAACTCTGATGAAAGTGAGAGCCACTGAGTATACACTTTGGATAAATTGTACAAGGCATGGGACTATATAACACAGTGAACCATGTGGTAGATGATGGACTTTGGTCAAATATGAGAGTGTTCTCTCATGAACTATAACAAATGTGCAATACTAGTACATGGTGTTAATAATGGGGGGTGTATGGAAAAAATTTAATAAATGTAAGGTATGGAACGTAGCTATTATTAATATTTTGATGATATTCTTTCATAATCTGTAAAAATTGTTTCACAACAATGCAAGGTGTTGGTGGAGGGGTGATGTATGGGAATTCTGCACATTATTCATGATTATTTTGTAAGCTCACAACTTCTCTAATAAGAAAAAATACATATATATATATAAGTCATTTGGCTCTAGATGTGAGGATCTATTTCTGAACTTTGATTTCAATTCCATTGGTTTACTTATCTATCCTTGTGCTAGTACCATCCTGTTTTGACCACTGTAGCTTTGTAATAAACTTTTTTATTTGGAGGCACTGGGGAATGAACCCAGGACCTCATTAATGGGAAGCAGGTGCTCAACCACTGAGCTATATACGCTCCCCAATGAGATTTGGTTTTTTCATTTGTTAGTTTTGTTTTTAGGAGGTACCAGGGATTGAACCTGGGATCTTGTACATGGGAAGCAAGTACTTAACCACTTGAGCTTTACCTTTCCAAGAAAATTTGATAATTGACATTTCCATTTCTGCAAAGTAGTCTTTTGGAATTTTGATTAGAATTGTGTTGCATCTATAAATCATTTTGGATAGAACTTATAATATTTAGTCTTCCAATCCATGGGCATGGAATGTCCTTTATTTTATTTAGATCTTCTTTGATTTATTTTAGCCAAGTTTTTTAATTTTCCATATGTAAGTCCTTTATATTCTTGGTTAACTTTATTCTTATATATTTGAATAATATAGGAATATATATTTTTGTTGCTCTTGTAAATGGAATGTTTATCTTTATTTCCTCCTCAGATTGCTTATTACTACTGTGTGGAAATACTGCTGATTTCTGCGTGCTGATCTTTTTCCCTGCCACTTCCCTGAATTCACTTATTAACTCTAGTAGCTTTGTTGTAGATTGTTTGGGACTTTATATTTAGCACACTGTCATCTACAAATAGTGAAACTTCTACTTCTTCCTTTCCAATTTGGATGCCTTTTCTTTTTCTTGCTTAACTGCTCTGGCTAGAATTGCCAGTACAATGTTGAATAACAGTGGTTACAGTGGGCATCCTTGTCTTGTTCCAGATCTTAGAAGGAAAGCTTTCAGTCTTTCACCATTGAGTATGATGTTGACTTTGAGCTTTTCTTATATGCCTTTTTTCATGTTGACGAAGTTTCTTCTATTCCTATTTTTCTAAGTGTTTTTATCAAGCAATGATGCTGTATTTTGTCAAATGCCTTTTCTGCATCAGAGGTGAACATCGGTTTTTTCCCCTTCTTTTTGTTAATGTGTTTTATTATATTAAATGTTGTTCTTATGTTGAACCACCCTTGCATACCTAGGATAAAACCCACTTGATCATGGTGTATAATTCTTTTAATGTGCTGTTGGATTCATTTTGCCAGTGTTTTGTTGAGGACTTTTGTATCTATATCCATAAGAGAAATAGGTCTGTAATTTTCTTTTCTTGTTGTATCTTTATCTGGATTTTGTATTACGGTATTGTTGGCCTTAAAGAATGAGTTGGGTTGTCTTCCCTCCTCTTCAATTTTTTGGAAGAATTTAAGAAATATTGGTATTAATGCCATCTGATGTTGGGAAATGTTTAATGACTGATTCAATCTCTTGTAATTGGTCTGTGGAGATCTTCTATTTCTTCTATATATCAGTTTAAGTTGTTTGTGTATTTCCATTAATTTGTCCATTTCATCTAGGTTGTCTAATTTGTTGGCATACAGTTGTTCAGAGTATCATCTTATGATCATTTTTATTTCTAAGGGGTTAGTATTAATGCCCTCCTCTCATTTCTGATTATATTTATTTGAGTTTTCTTTCTTTTTTTCTGTATCAGTCTAGCAAAGGGTTTGCCAATTTTATTGATCTTTTCAAAGAACCAACTTTTGGTTTTGTTAATTCTCAATTTCATTTCTCTTCTAATCTGTTATTTCTTTCCTTCTGCTTGCTTTAGGATTAGTTTGCTGTTCTTTTTCTAGTTCCTCCAGGTGTACATTTAGGTCTTTTATTTTAGTTCTTCTTTTTTTTTTTTAAGATTTATTTTATTTATTTACTGCCTCCCCCCCATTGTTTGCGCTCATTGTCTGCTCTCCGTGTCCATTCGCCACGTGCTCCAGGTGTCTGCTTGTCTTCTCTTTAGGAGGTACCAGAACCGAACCTGGGATCTCCCATGTGGGAGAGAGGCGCTCAATTGCTTGAGCCACCTCAACTCCCTGCTTTATTGTGTCTCTCATTGTCTTTCCTCTTTGTGTCTCCTTGTTGCGTCAGCTCACCACGCCTGCCTGTCACACCAGCTTGCTTTCTTTCTCATCTTCTCCAGGAGGCACCGGGTACAGAACCTGGTACCTCCCATGTGGTAGACAGGAGCTCAATCACTTGAG